>JASANB010003367.1:0-47958 GCA_030248155.1 Sabatieria punctata
GCTGTGAAGGGCGGTTATTCCTGAAGGCAGATCATCAGTTACCGGTGGCCGGTTCTATTAAAGCCCGGGGTGGTATTCATGAGGTACTGTGTTTTGCTGAAACGCTGGCCCGGCAGGAAGGTTTGCTGGAGGCTGAAGGCGATTACACGACTCTGAGCAGTGCCGCGGCTAAGGCTGTATTTTCCCGCTACACGGTTTCTGTGGGCAGTACCGGAAATCTGGGGCTGAGTATTGGCATCATGAGTGCCGCGCTGGGTTTCAGAGCTGAAGTGCATATGTCTGCGGATGCCAAAGACTGGAAGAAGCAGCGCCTTACTGACCGGGGCGTGAAAGTGATTGAGCATGCAGCGGATTATGGTGCCGCAGTGGCCGCCGGCCGTGCCGCCGCTGAAGCTGATCCTTACGGATATTTTGTCGATGATGAACGCTCCCCACATTTGTTTATGGGCTATGCCGTGGCCGCGCTGCGGCTGGAGTCTCAGTTACAGGCGGCCGGTGTCAGAGTGGATGCTGAGCACCCTCTGTTTGTTTATCTGCCTGCCGGGGTGGGCGGTGCACCCGGTGGTATCGCGTTTGGCCTGAAGATGCTGTTCGGTCGTTATGTACACTGTTTCTTTGCTGAGCCGGTACAGGCCCCCTGTATGTTACTGGGCATGGCGGGTAATGCCGGCGATGAGCCTGTCAGCGTGGCTGAATTCGGACTGAGCATTGATACCGAGGCAGACGGGCTGGCGGTGGGGACCGCTTCCCAGTGGGTGTGTGATGCGACCCGTAATCTGATTTCAGGCGTGTATACAGCAACAGATGAGTCTCTGTACCGGCAGTTGTTCAGGCTTAAAGCGCTGGCTGATACAGAGGTTGAGCCGTCTGCCGCGATTGGTTGCCTGGGGCCGGAGTTACTGGAAGGAGATGCTGGCAGGGCGTATCTGCAGGCGCACAAGCTGGAAAATCTGCTGAAAAATGCCACCCATATCGCCTGGCTGACCGGGGGGAGTTATGTACCGCAGGAAGAGTACAAACGTTATCTGGATAAAGCCCGGCATATTGCAGGCGCTTAAGGGATCAGTGGATTTCGGCCAGTCCCAGTTCAATGCCGCTGAGGCGCAGCACAATGCTGTTAAGGGTTAACCAGGCATCACCCGGTGCGCCCTTAATCTGCTGGTCAACCGTCATGCACTGGCTGAGCATTTGCTGCAGTGCCTGTGGAGCAGTCCGGCGGGCGGCAGCCTGCAGCAGGCCTTTGCGTTTTCCCCAGATACGTTCTTTCTGGCAGATAGCCTCGTACTGCTGGCCCTGTGCAAGGCCCTGCTGAATGGTCAGCAGCGTGCGCACTTCACGGCTGATTGCCCACAGGGCAACTGGCGCTTCGGTGCCTTCCTGACGTAATACCTGAATGATCTTGTTGCAGCGAGCGGTCTGTTGCTGCAAGGCGGCATCCACCAGGCCATAGATATCGTAGCGGGAGCTGTCGGATACGCTGTCGATCACCTGATCCGCATCCAGTGTCTGGCCGGGGTAGAGCAGGTTAAGTTTATCCAGTTCCAGTTTGGCAGAGAGTAAGTTACCTTCAACCCGCTCACAGAGCAGCTGAACGGCATCACGGTCCAGGGTCAGGCCAATCTGCTTTGCGCGGTTATTCAGCCAGCCCGGCAATTGCTGAGCTTCTACAGGCCAGATCTGCACGATCATGCCGGTTTTGTCGATGGCTTTAAACCAGGCACTTTTCTGCGCAGTACCGTCGAGTTTATCTGCAATGATCAGCAGGACGTTGTCCGGTGCCGGATTGGCGAGATATTCCCGGAGAATTTCACTGGCTTGCTTATTGGGCTTACTGCCCCCTAAGCGCAGCTCAATGATTTTGCGTTCAGCGAACAGGGAAAGGGCGTTGGCACATTCCAGCAGGTAGGTCCATTTGAAACTGGCATCGGCGTGCAGGGTTTCCCGTTCCGAGAAACCCTGATCAACCAGATATTGCCGCAGCAGGTCGCAACTTTCCTCAATCAGCAGGGGCTCATCACCGGTTACCAGATAGACCGGTAACGGTGCGCCTTTAAGTTGGCTGGCAAGTTGTTCCGGCTTTGCCTTCATGGCGGATTACTGTGCCGGTTTGATAGCGCTGTAAATCCGAACGATCTGGTCAGCCAGACGTTCAGACATTTCAGTGCGTAGCTGAGACTCTTCCGCGTCGCTGGCTGTTTGCGCGTTTGCGTCATAATCGTAAGTACGGTTAAGTCGCAGGGTTTGCGGCGCCACCACGATTTCGTTATTCCGGTCGAGAATCTCGAAGGTGATGGTGGTACGTAGTTCATACTCATCAACACTGTTGCTTGAGCTGATGGTTGAGGTTCTGCGTTCCTGACGTTCTTCCAGCAGATTAATCTGGTAGTTGGCAGCCACATTCCCCACCAGTTTCACGCCGTTCGCTTCCAGATTACGTTCCAGAGGACGAAAAACTGAATAGCTGCCCTGACCGGTTTTATTGATAACGGCCAGCTTAAGGCTTTCGTCAAGGCTGACGATTCCTTTCAGCTGAAAACCACAGGCACTCAGGAAGAGTGCCATAACAGTCATCGCAAAAAGCTTATGCAGCGAAAAAGTCCGTGCGCTCAGGTGGGTCATGCTTAATTCCTTTTGGGCCGGTTTAACCAACAACAATGTTTACCAGTTTGTTCGGTACGACAATCTGCTTACGGATTGTCTTGTCTGCCATGTGCTTTTGAACAGACTCGTCTGCCAGCGCAGTGTGCAGGACAATGCTTTCGTCAGCGTCAGCCGGTACCTGGATCTTGGCACGTACCTTACCGTTTACCTGAACAACCATCTGGATGCTGCTGCGAACCATGGCGGATTCGTCAAACTCCGGCCACGGAGAATCCAGCAGACTCTCCGCGTAACCCAGCTGGTTCCACAGCTCATGGGTAATGTGCGGGGTAATCGGCGACAGCAGTTTAACTGCAGCAGACAGGGCTTCGTGGCTTACAGCCCGGCCCTGATCGCTGGCATCAACAAACTTGCTGATGGCGTTACACAGTTCCATAACCGCAGCAATGGCGGTGTTGAAGGTCTGACGACGCTCAATGTCATCACCGACTTTCTTGATGGTTTCATGGGTCTTCAGACGCAGGGCCTTCTGAGCATCGTTCAGTGCTGCAGGGTCCAGCGCAACTGCTTCACCCGGCTGTTGCAGGTGATCGAATACCAGCTTCCACAGACGGCGCATGAAACGGTGTGCACCTTCCACACCGGAATCAGACCATTCCAGAGACTGTTCCGGCGGTGCCGCAAACATCATGAACAGACGCACGGTGTCAGCACCGTACTTATCGATCATCATCTGCGGATCGATACCGTTGTTCTTGGACTTGGACATTTTGCCCATGCCTGCAGATTCAACCGGCAGACCGTCTTCTTTGTGCAGTGCCTGAGTGATGCGGCCTTTTTCGTCGCGCTCGACGGTAACGTCCTGCGGAGAGATCCAGTCTTTAGCACCTTTCTCGTCTTCACGGAAATAGGTGTCTGCCAGAACCATGCCTTGACAAAGCAGGCGCTCGAACGGCTCATCGGAGTTCACCAGGCCTTCGTCACGCATCAGCTTGTGGAAGAAGCGTGAGTACAGCAGGTGCAGGATGGCGTGTTCGATACCACCAATGTACTGGTTAACCGGCAGCCAGTAGTTGGCCTGTTCCGGGTTCAGCATGGTGTCGGCGTTACGGCAGGCGTAACGGGCGTAGTACCAGGACGATTCCATAAAGGTATCGAAGGTATCGGTTTCACGTTCAGCGTCACCGCCACATTTCGGGCAGGTGGTCTGAATGAAACTGTCCATTTTCTTGATTGGTGAGCCAACACCGTCAAACTCAACATCTGTTGGCAGCACAACCGGTAACTGGTCTTTCGGAACCGGAACAGCACCACAGCTGTTACAGTTGATTACCGGGATTGGCGTACCCCAGTAACGCTGACGGGAAACACCCCAGTCACGCAGGCGGTAGTTGATCGTAACCTCGCCTTTACCCTTGGACTGCAGTTCCGCCGCGATGGCTTTGAATGCCATGTCGAAGTCCAGGTCATCGAAGTCACCGGAGTTCACCAGAATGCCTTTTTCGGTATAGGCTTCGCTGCTCAGGTCGTATTCGGCGCTGTCGTCTGCAGGGCGGATAACCTGCTGGATGTTCAGACCGTATTTAGTCGCGAATTCATAGTCGCGCTGGTCGTGGGCCGGTACGGCCATAACTGCGCCTGAACCATAATCCATCAGAACAAAGTTTGCTGTCCAGACCGGTACTTTTTTACCGGTCAGCGGGTGAACCGCATCGATGCCAAGTGCGAAGCCTTTTTTCTCCATGGTAGCCATGTCGGCTTCGGCCACTTTCATGTTTTTGCATTCGTCGATGAACGCTGCCAGTTCAGGGTTGTTCTCAGCTGCCTGCTGGGCCAGCGGGTGGGCAGGCGCAACTGCCACGTAAGTAACACCCATCAGGGTATCCGGGCGGGTGGTGAACACTTCCATCGGGCCAAAGCCATCAACATCAAAGCTCAGCTCAACACCCTGGGAACGACCGATCCAGTTACGCTGCATGGTGCGTACCTGTTCAGGCCATTCTTCCAGCTGGTCCAGATCATCCAGCAGTTCATCAGCGTAGTCAGTGATTTTCAGGAACCACTGAGGAATTTTCTTGCGCTCAACCAGCGCACCGGAGCGCCAGCCGCGGCCATCGATAACCTGTTCGTTTGCCAGTACTGTCTGGTCAATCGGGTCCCAGTTAACTTCGGCTTCTTTCTTGTATACCACGCCCTTTTCCATCAGACGGGTAAAGAACCACTGTTCCCAGCGGTAGTATTCCGGATGGCAGGTGGCAACTTCACGATTCCAGTCGTAACCGAAACCCATCTGGTTCAGCTGGTTACGCATGTAATCGATGTTTTCATACGTCCAGCCAGCAGGCGCGACGTTGTTTTTCAGAGCAGCATTTTCCGCCGGCAGACCGAAAGCATCCCAGCCCATTGGTTGCAGTACGTTTTTGCCCTGCATACGCTGGTAACGGGAAACCACATCACCAATGGTGTAGTTACGCACGTGACCCATGTGCAGGCGACCGCTTGGGTAAGGGAACATAGACAGGCAGTAGAATTTCTCTTTGCTGGTGTCTTCGGTGGCTTTGAAACTGTCGTTATTCACCCAGTATTGCTGAACTTCGGGCTCGATCTGCTGTGGGATATATTGTTCGTTCATCTTTGCTCAGTAATAAGAAAACCGACTTTTTAGCGAAGCCGGTTTTCATCTCAATTGGAAAGTTTCTGCATTGGCGCATAGCATACAATATAAGGCAACTGACAGATAGAGAGCGTGGGCAGATATCCCGCTGATGGGAAAACAAATATGCGATTTATGTTTACTGTCCGCTGCCACTCTGTGAACAGGGGGTAAGAGGAGGATGTATGAGCGATAAACCTAAGGGAAAAACTGATTTTTCGGATCAGTATGACCGGGTGATGACACGTTTGCGTGATCAGCTCGAGGCCGCCGAGTATCAGTCGTGGGATTTTCTTCAGGACCGTATCGAAGAAGCGGTGGAGCTTGAGCTTGCCGCCGAGGAAATGACCCGTGATGAAATGGACTTGCTGGCTGCCTATATCAAGCGCGACCTGAAGAAGCTTGGTTATTATGCCCATGAAACCGGCGAGGGTATTGCCGCCTGGCTGAATTTTGATCTGAATATTCTGGAACATCAGATCGGTGCGCAGCTGATGGATCTGGCGGACCGCACGCGGATCGGTCTGACAGAGCTGGAGCAGCGATCACTGCAGGAAGAAATGTATCTGGCGGGAGAAACCGCCGGTGCCGGTACATTCCGCTGTCTGGCCTGCGGTACCGATAACCGTCTTACCCGGTCCAGCAGTCTGACACCCTGTCTGGTATGTGGCGGTGAACGTTTTGCCCGGCAGTCGGCCCCCTGGGAAGGAGCGTCCGAAGGCTAACGGTACTTGCGGCGGCCGTTGAACAGCAGGCTCAGTAACAGTAAAACACCGATCACAACCTGCAATGGCTGATCGCCATATTGCTGGTAAGGGGTGGAGCCCTGCATCAGCGGTACTTCTGCGTAAAGCGCACCGGTATCAAACTGGGGCAATTCTGCATCAATTTTGCCGTCCGGCCGCATAATGGCGGTCAGGCCGTTGTTGGTCGAGCGGATCAGCCAGCGGCCATTTTCCAGTGCCCGCATCCGGGCAATCTGCAGGTGCTGCTGAGGGGCAATGGAATCACCGAACCAGGCATCGTTACTGACGGTCAGCATTACATTACTGCGCACCGCATAGTCGCGTACCAGTTCCGGATAGGCGATTTCGTAGCAGATAAACGGTGCCATGGCGGCATCTTTTACCTGCAGCAATGACTGTTCATCCGGCCCCAGACTGAACTGCGACATCGGCAGGTTGAAGAAGTCGATAGTGCCCCGCAGCAAGTTTTCGAGCGGGACATACTCACCGAATGGCACCAGGCGCTGTTTATGATAGCTGCCTTCGCCACCGGCGAGGATGGTGATGCTGTTGTAGTAGCCCAGGTTATTTTTACGTGACGGATTGTTGAACACGGAAGGCATGCCGCTGATCAGGGTGCGGTCCTGCTCTTCCAACTGTTCAAGATACGGTGCAAGAATTTTGACCGCATCACGATAGAAAGTCGGGATAGCGGTTTCCGGCCAGATCACCATATCCACGTCTTTGTCTGTCTGGCTCAGATCAACATAGCGTTGCAGAATTTCCGGCATCTGGCTGCGCTGCCATTTCAGCTGCTGGGGAATACTGGCCTGGGCCAGATAAACTTTAGTGACGCCGCTTTGGGTGGTCCAGTTCTGCGGGACCTTGTCCAGTAACAGCCAGGGGGCGCTGAACATCACAATTAATGCCAGTGCCGGCAATGGGCGACGGTAACAGCGGAGGATGCCCAGGGCGGCAATGCCCAGCGCGACGGTGTAAAGGCTGAGGAGCCAGACGCCGCCAAAGGGGGCGTAGACGGAAAGAGGTGTGTCAGTGAGGGCATAGCCCATATACAGCCACGGAAAGCCGGTAAACAGCCAGCTGCGTAACCATTCAAACGCTACCCAGACGGCGATAAAGCCGAGGCCGCTGTAAAAGAAACGCCGGTATAGCCAGGTTTGAACCAGAACAAAAAGCGCCATGGCGGCGACGAAAACTGCGGTAAGCAGGGTGGCCAGCCAGACCGGGGCGTTACCGTGTTCATGAATGCTGACGAATACCCAGGAAACCCCGACGCCATACAGCCCCAGGCCATAACACCAGCCAATCAGGGCGGCACCGCGGAAACTGCTTTCATGGAGAAGAATAAACAGCAGAGCGGCGGAAACCGGTGCCAGATACCAGTAATCGAAAGGTGCCAGTGCCAGCGGAGCCAGTCCGCCGGCGATGACTGCTAATATTACCCTAAGCCAGATGTACGCAGTTTTTTGTGGCATAGCTGAGGTATCCGTCAGGTCATTTTAATGGGCTAATTACTGGCCCGGGTTACCTGTAACAACCGGATGCGACGGTTTTCAGCGCTGAGTACCTTAAAGGTAAATTCATCGATACTGACCACTTCATCCTTGTGCGGCAGGTGTCCGAACTTCTGAGTCACCAGGCCTCCGATGGTATCAAAGTCATCATCTGGCAGGCCAATATCGAAGTATTCGTTGAAGTCTTCGATAGGGGTGAGGGCTTTAACTATATAGCCATTTTCATCAAATGGCTTGATGTTACTTTCATCATCTTCGCTGTCGTGTTCGTCTTCGATTTCTCCGACGATCTGCTCCAGCACGTCTTCGATGGTGATCAGACCGGCGACACCGGCGTATTCATCCACCACCATGGCCATGTGGTTACGGTTCGCACGGAATTCTTTCAGCAGAATGTTCAGACGCTTACTTTCCGGAATAATGGTCGGTTTGCGCAGGTGCTGGGTGATATCGAAGTTTTCCAGACCATCGTCATCGAGAATCAGGGGCAACAGGTCTTTTGCCAGCAGGATGCCCAGCAGGTCGTCCGGGTTTTCACCGATAACCGGGAACCGGGAATGGGCGCTGGAAATGATGATAGGCAAAAATTCTTTAGGTGTCTGGTCGGCTTCAACCACCACCATTTGTGAGCGGGGGATCATAACATCCCGGACTTGCTGGTCAGAAACCTGCATGGCGCCTTCAATGATGCTGTAGGCTTCCTGGTCCAGAATATTTTCGTCAGCAGCGTCTTTCAGGTCTGCTAACAGGTCTTCGCGGGTTTTCGGCTCATCAGAAAATGCCTGGGTGATTTTGCCCAGCCAGTTTTTCTGTGTGCCATGTTCCGTTCGGTCTTCGCTCATATTGTCCTTATGGGTCCTGATTGTCGTATGGGTTACTGATGTCTAACTGTGACAGCAATTTAACTTCTAATGCTTCCATTTCTTCGGCATCAGCGTCATTTATATGGTCGAATCCTAACAGATGCAAGCATCCGTGTATGACCATATGCGCCCAGTGGTGCATCAGTGGTTTGTTTTGTTCGTCGGCTTCACGGCTGACAACCGGGGCGCAGATCACCAGATCCCCCAGTAAATCCAGCTCGATGCCTTCCGGTACTTCAAACGGGAAGGACAATACATTGGTGGGTTTGTCCTTGCCACGGTAGTCGTTATTCAGCTGCTGGCTTTCCGCTTCATCAACGATCCGCACGGACAGTTCAGCGGTGTCGCGAAAGTCTGCAATGGCCAGGCTGGCCCAGCGGGTCAGCTCGGCTTCGTCCGGCAGGTTGGTGTCTTCGATCTGACACTGGCGGTCAACGTAATAGCTCATGCATTAATTTCCGGAGTTATGTTGCAGATCGAATTCGTCGTAGGCCTCAACAATGTGTTGCACCAGCGGGTGACGAACCACATCTTTCGCCAGAAAACGGGTGAAGCCGATACCTTCCACATCCCGCAGTACCTGCTGAGCATGGATCAGGCCGGAGCGGACGCCCTTGGGCAGGTCGATCTGGGTGGTGTCACCGGTAATGACCGCGGTGGAACCAAAACCGATGCGGGTCAGGAACATCTTCATCTGTTCCCGGGTGGTGTTCTGGCTTTCGTCCAGAATCACGAATGAACCGTTCAGCGTCCGGCCACGCATGTAGGCCAGCGGCGCAACTTCAATGACGTTGCGCTCGATCAGCTTGGTTACCCGCTCAATGCCCAGCATTTCGTACAGAGCGTCATAAAGCGGGCGCAGGTACGGATCGACTTTCTGGCTCAGGTCACCGGGCAGGAAGCCAAGTTTTTCACCGGCTTCAACTGCAGGGCGGACCAGCAAAATCCGGCTGACTTCATCCCGTTCCAGTGCTTCGCAGGCACAGGCTACCGCCAGATAGGTTTTACCGGTACCGGCAGGGCCGATGCCGAAGTTGATGTCGTGGCGCAGAATAGAACGCAGGTAGTCCTGCTGGTTCGGTCCGCGCGGACGAATCAGTGCTTTACGGGTACGGATAGTAATGTCCGGCTGGTAGATGTCTGCCGGTTCCGGGCGGGCTTTGATTTGTTCCACACCGGATTGCTGCAACAACAGGTGTACCTGTTCAGCGGTAATTTCCTGGCCGTCCTGGGATTCCTGATACAGCTGGGTGATGACCTGCTCGCCGGCTTTGATAGAGCTGGCTTCGCCGGCCAGTTTAAAGATATTGCCGCGGTTGCTGATATCAATATCCAACCGTTCGGCCATCAGCTTCAGGTGTTCATCCAGCTGGCCACAGAGGTTGGCCAGATGGTGCGGGTCATTCGGATGAAGGCTGAAGCTAAGGGAGTCAGCAGTGTTCAATGAGGATACCTCAGGCATCTTTAGCAAAGTTATTCAGTTCGGAGCTGACCAGCTGACCCAGCAGGGAGTTGGCGTAAGCTTCGACAATTTCCACGTCGGCAAAGTGACCAATCAGGTCCGGGTTATCGCAGCGGAAGTTTACGACCCGGTTGTTTTCCGTACGGCCGGACAGCATGCCCGGGTCACGTTTGGAGTAATCGTTCACCAGAATACGCTCTACAGTTCCCACCATACGGCGGCTGATCTGCATTGCCTGCTGAGTAATCCGTTCCTGCAGGATGTTCAGGCGCTGCTTCTTGGTTTCTTCGCTAACGTCATCCGGCAGGTCCGATGCCGGTGTACCCGGACGGCGGCTGTAGATAAAGCTGAAAGAATGGTCAAAGCCAATCTGAGCAATCAGGTTCATGGTTGCTTCAAAGTCAGCGTCGGTTTCACCCGGGAAGCCAATGATAAAGTCCGAAGAGAAAGAGATGTTCGGGCGCAGGGCTTTTATCCGGCGCAGCTTGGACTTGTATTCAATGGCTGTGTGGCCGCGTTTCATGGCCATCAGAATGCGGTCGGAACCGCTCTGTACCGGCAGGTGCAGGTGGCTTACCAGCTCCGGTACTTCTGCGTATACATCGATCAGGCTTTCAGTGAACTCAACCGGGTGTGAAGTGGTGAAGCGGATACGGTCAATGCCGTCGACCGCCGCAACACAGCGGATCAGCTCAGCCAGATCTGCAACATCGCCATCGTGGGTGTTGCCCCGGTAAGCGTTAACGTTCTGGCCCAGCAGGTTTACTTCACGGACACCCTGTTCCGCCAGCTCAACCACTTCGGTCAGTACGTCATCCAGCGGGCGGCTGACTTCTTCGCCACGGGTATAAGGCACAACGCAGAATGTGCAGTACTTGCTGCAACCTTCCATAACCGATACGAATGCTTCGGCGCCGTCTACTTTCGGGGCAGGCAGGTGGTCAAACTTCTCGATTTCCGGGAAGCTGATATCCACAATGCCTTTTTTGTTCTCATGGGTAAGATCAATCATTTCCGGCAGGCGGTGCAGGGTTTGCGGGCCGAAAATCATATCCACGTAAGGTGCACGCTTAAGAATCGCTTCACCTTCCTGGCTGGCAACACAGCCGCCAACACCGATTTTCAGTTCCGGATTACCGGCTTTCAGCTTGCGCCAGCGTCCCAGTTGGTGGAAAACTTTTTCCTGCGCCTTTTCCCGGATAGAACAGGTGTTAAGCAGCAGAACGTCCGCTTCATCCTGGTTGTCAGTAAGTTCCAGCTCGTGGCTTTCGCCCAGAAGGTCGGCCATACGCGCTGAATCGTATTCGTTCATCTGACAGCCATGGGTTTTAATGAATAGCTTCTTCGCCATTACACACCTGTTGTAACGTTGGGATTGATCAAAGGGGCAGGAATTATACGCTAAGGTCGAAAGGGTGCCTAGTTATTAATCAGCAAGATCGTATCTGTATCAATATTCATGACGGAGTAATAATCCCCCCGTTTGCTCTTGTATTTTAGTGCGCTGCCCGTATATTTGCTGCCTGAAATTTTTACGATCAGATTTTGATCATCCAGTAGTAAATGTCCGGTAACGGGCTGGCAGAGTTAAACCATGGAAAAAGACGCGATTTACCGGATTAAGTTTCTCAATCAGGATGAAGTCTACGAGGTGTATGCCAAGCATCTCTACCAGAGCGATTTATGGGGCTTTCTGGAAATTGAAGAGTTTGTCTTTGGCAGCCAGACCCAGATGGTGGTTGATCCTTCGGAAGAAAAACTCAAACAGCAGTTTGAAGATGTAGAGCGCAGCTACATTCCGATGCAGTCAGTTATCCGCATTGATGAGGTGAAGCACGAGGGAGTGGCTAAAATCACGCCGGCCCGGGGCACCAATGTGGCGGCTTTCCCCGGAATGCCCCCAAAGCATAAGTAAAATAATCACTTAGCTTTATACAGTCTTCTCTGATTTGGGGCAGGTTTTGTGTGCTTCAAGCATCGACCATAACGTATGTTTGAATTAATCTGTCGGGATGGGTAGTCCCGGATTGAGCCGGCTCTGCCCATTGTCTATGATGAGCTAAACAGTTGTGGAACGTTTGAATCGGGTGACAAAAAACGGCTCCCGGCCACAGCTGTCCGACTAATTTCAGGCATGTTTGCAGATGGACGGTTTGCGGAGAAGCGCAGTTATCTCTAGGGATAAACCGTTGCAGATATGCGCTTCGGGCGGGGAAAGGATTGAATACTCCAGATAACAGTCGTCCCAGTTTTATGACTTACCTGCAGGTATATCTGATGCCTGGGGTAATGTATTTCCTGTTGGCTCGGCTGACAGTGTTACTGACCGCGCCGCCCGGCGAACCCTCCATTATAAGGCCGCCGGCCGGCTTCGCAATTGTCATTCTCATGTTGCTGGGCAAGCCTGCTCTGCCCAGCCTGTTTGCCGGTATGCTGGCCCATCAGTTGTATTTCTGGTTTGTAGGTGCGCCAGAAACAGTCCTTCATCTCAAGTTTGTTTTAGGCGGGGTCATCAGTGTCGGTGTCATGCTGCAGGCGATGATTGCCGTGCGTCTGATAAACCGTTATGTCGGGCCCGATGATCCGCTGATTGATGACCGGGCAATTCTGCGTTTTCTGCTGATTGTCGGTCCTCTCAGTTCGCTGGTGGCCTGTACTACGGCGGTCATCTGCTTTGCTGTTTTCAAAACCATGGCGGTTGCTGAGCTGGGGGCTGTGTGGCTGACCTGGTGGCTGGGTGACAGCATCGGCGCCATGATTGTAACGCCGCTGTTGCTGGCCCTGATTAAATCCAGCCCGGTAGGGCGCTTCAATCGCCGGGTCAGCGTGGGGATTCCCATTCTGGGTCTGTTGCTGGTTATCGGTTTGTTGTTTGTGGTTACCGGCGAACGGGAAAAAGATGAACGTAACCAATTGTTTGTCCGTCAGGCCGGTACCCTGCATTTACAGTTAGTCGGGGCCTTTCAGGAAAGTTTTCAGCTGCTGAATATGACCCGGTCTTTCCTGGAAAGTGGCGGGTATGTTTCCAAAGAAGAGTTTGCCATATTTGGTCAGGGGTTGCTGGATCAGAGTAAGGGGATTCAGGCGCTTGAGTGGATTCCCCGGGTAGCCAGTTTTAACCGCACCTCCTTTGAGAACGCCAATGATGGTCCGGGTGATATCAAGGTATTTGACGGTGACAAGATTAAGCGGGCACCGGATAAAGCGGTGTATTACCCCATTAAATATGTCCAGCCATTAAGCGGTAACGAGCGGGCGTACGGTTATGATGTATCTTCCAACCCGATGGCGAAAGAAGCCCAGGATTATGCTTTTTTGTATAACAGCATCGGTGCTACCGCGCCGATCCGGCTGATTCAGGAGTCCGGACAGCAGGCGGGTGTGGTGGTCTATCTGTCCATGAGTCAGAAGGGTAAAGAGCATGTCTGGGATAACCACCTTGGTTTTGTGGCCATGGTGTACCGGGCAGATGACTTTATCACCAGCCATTTGATTGGTCCGAATGCTTCCCTGACGCGGCAGATTTATACCCGTATCACGGATGTAACCGATGAAAAGCCAAAGGAACTGTATCGTTCTCCCAGGTTTGATGAGCGTTTAATGTCTCCCACGGATGATCGTCATATCAAGCGTTTATTTCTGATGGGCGGTCGCCAGTGGGAGTTTGAATATCTGCCGGCCAACGAGTCCCTGCACAAAGACGGGATTTCTTCCAGTTGGCTGATTCTGTCGGCGGGCATGCTGTTTGCGTCGCTGATCTGCGGCTGGCTGCTGACCCTGACCGGCCGGACCGTCCGGGTGGGTGAGCTTGTTAATGAAAAGACCGCGGATCTGCAGCACGAAATTGATGAGCGTCGTTCTGCGGAGCTGGCCCTGCGCAAATTATCCAAAGCAGTTGAGTACAGCCCCTACATGGTGGTGATATCACGGCTTGACGGCACGGTTGAATATGCCAGCCCGAAAGTACTGGAAGTGACCGGCTTTTCAGAGGAAGAAGTGATCGGACAGCCAATCAATATGCTGCATTACGATCAGGGGCAGGAAACATCCTATGACACGATCTGGGATATGCTGCGTACCACCCGGGAATGGCAGGGTGAACTGCTTAATCTGCGGAAGAATGGTCAGGCGTACTGGGCCAATGTGCACATTGCTCCGATCTATGATGAAGCGGATGAAGTCACTCACTATGTTTCGATTCATCAGGATATTACTGAAGCCCGGGAGATTTCCGAGCAGCTGAATTATCAGGCCAGCCATGATCAGCTTACAGATCTGGTGAACCGGCGGGCGTTTGAGCAGTTGCTGGAGCAAACCCTGGAACATAGTCAGGTAACCGGTGAGCAACACGTGTTCTGTTTCCTCGACCTGGATCAGTTCAAGGTGGTTAACGATACCTGCGGACATATTGCCGGTGATGAGCTGCTACGGCAGTTAGCGCACTTGCTGCAGGAGCGGATTCGCGCTGGTGATACGCTGGCCCGTCTGGGGGGCGATGAATTCGGCATCCTGATGCGTAACTGTAATTTGCAGCAGGCCGAACGGGTGGCCAATGACCTGCGAGAGAAAATCGCCTCCTTCAAGTTCAGCTGGGAAAACCAGATGTTCAGCGTCGGCGTGAGTATCGGCGTGGTTGAAATTGATCAGCACAGTGTGAATAAGATTGAGCTGATGAAACAGGCGGATTCAGCCTGTTATACCGCTAAAGAAAATGGCCGTAACCGGGTTCACCTCTATCAGCAGGATGATGCCATGCTGCTGAAACGGGAAGGTGAAATGCAGTGGGTATCGGAAATCAATGCCGCACTGGATGAAGACCGGTTTGTGCTCTTCGGGCAGATTATCCTGCCGCTGCAGGATCAGGGCCTGAAACCGGATATTGAAGTGTTGCTGCGGTTACGGGATAAAGACGGCAATCTGGTGCCTCCGGGAGCTTTTCTGCCGTCGGTGGAACGCTATCATCTGAGCAGCCGGGTAGATCGCTGGGTGGTGGAACATACCCTTGACTGGCTGGAACAGAATGCCATGGTTTTCTCCCGCACAATCGGTCGCTGTGCCATTAATCTGTCCGGCAGTTCCCTCGGGGACAGCACCATTCAGGATGCGATTCTGCAACGCCTGAAAGCATCCACAATTCCGGCTTCAACCCTGAAGTTTGAAATTACAGAAACTTCAGCGATTGCCAATCTTTCAGATGCCAGGGATTTCATAAATGCTTTGAAGGCGTTTGGCTGTCATTTCTCGCTGGATGATTTTGGCAGCGGTCTGTCATCGTTCGCTTATCTGAAGAACTTACCGGTAGATACTCTGAAGATCGACGGTATTTTCGTCAGGGAAATCGTTGAGAATAAGCTTGATCTGGCGATGGTGAAATCCATCAATGAAATCGGTCATGTGATGGGCATGCAAACCGTTGCAGAGTTTGTGGAAAACGATGAAATTGTTGAGCTGTTAAGGGAAATCGGTATCGATTACGGGCAGGGTTACGGCCTTGGTCGTCCTAAACCATTGGCTGAACTGCTGCTGGAACAACAGCAGTTACAGGCGCTGGAAATTTCTTAGTTGCTATTCTGCAGGGGCTGGCGTGCTGGCAACCGGCAGCAGGGTTTTCGAGGCTTTACCGGGAATTTCCCGGGCCAGCTTCGGTACCAGATAGCCGGGTAAGCGGCTCTGTAACTCACTGACCAGTTGCTGTGCTTCCCGGTCGGCAATGTCGAAGTGCGCAGCACCGGCTACCGGGTCAAAGGTAAACAGGTAGTAAGGCAGAATCCCCGCACGGAATAACGTTTCACTGAGTGCTTCCAGTGCATCCACCGAGTCATTGACACCCCGCAGCAGCACCGCCTGATTCAGTACGGTCACACCGCTTTGCTTAAGTTGCGCGACCGCTGCAGCAACGTCGTTGTCTATTTCGTTCGCATGGTTGATGTGCAATACCATTACGGTTTGCAGCCGGCTGCTGGCCAGGCGGTTACTCAGTTCCGGCGTTATCCGTTGGGGAATGACCACCGGCAGCCGGGAATGGATACGTAAACGTTGCAGATGAGGGATGGCTTCCAGTGAGCTGATCAGTTTATCGAGGCGTTTATCATTGGTTGCCAGCGGGTCTCCACCGGAAAAGATGACTTCTTTGATGCTGCTGTCAGCGGCGATGTAATCCACCACTTGTTGCCACTGATCCGGCCCCAGGCGGTTATCTTCATAGGGAAAATGCCTGCGGAAGCAGTAACGGCAGTTTATTGCACAGGCACCGGTCAGAATGATCAGTACCCGGCCTTTGTACTTATGTATCAGGCCGTCATGGGGATTACTGTCTGCTTCCGCCAGCGGGTCAGTGACATAGCCGGGAACATTGTTTGCTTCCGCACTGACAGGCAGAACCTGCCGCAGCAGGGGATCATTCAGATCGCCGGGTCTGATCCGCTGCAGATATGGGGCCGGTACTCTTACAGAAAAATCTTTGTGCCCCTGCAACGCCCCGTTTACTGTTTCCGGGGGGAGGTCCAGTGTACTGACAAGTTCAGCCGGGTCGGTGATGGCCTGGCTGAGCAGTTGTTGCCAGCTGTTTGCTGATTCAGAAGGATGATTCAGATCAGCAACTTTAAGAGGTTTCATGTCGGGGCTACTTTAATTCGCTTGGAAAATTGGCTCGCATTCTCCTTTCAAGTAGAATGGCTGTCAATTTTGTATAAGCCGGGAAAATTGCAGCGGGTCTGAGCCCTGTGCAGACTGATTTTCCGGCCGCTCAGTTTTAGCATATTCCCTTAGGTATCGAGACAATTATGGCAAACTATTCTACTAACCAGTTTAAAAATGGCCTGAAGGTCATGATCGACGGCGACCCTTGTTCAATGGTTGACGTTGAGTTCGTCAAGCCGGGTAAAGGCCAGGCGTTTACCCGCGTTAAAATGAAAAACCTGATGTCCGGCCGTACCTGGGAGCGTACCTTCAAGTCTGGTGAGAGCGTTGAAGGCGCGGATGTAATGGATACCGATATGGAGTATCTGTATAACGACGGTGAAATGTGGCACTTCATGGATCCTAAGACCTATGAGCAGGTTGCCGCTGACCAGACTGCTATCGGTGATGCGCACCTGTGGCTGAAAGAACAGGATGCCTGCCAGGTAACACTGTTCAACGGTAATCCTATTTCTGTTACTCCGCCGAACTTCGTTGAGCTGGAAGTGGTTGAAACTGATCCGGGTCTGAAAGGCGATACTGCACAGGGCGGTTCCAAGCCTGCTACTCTGCAGTCTGGCGCTGTTGTACGTGTACCTCTGTTCATTGAACGCGGTGAAGTACTGAAGATCGATACCCGTACCGGTGAGTACGTATCCCGCGCTTAATTGCCCGGTGGTAATCTGAAAATGGCAGCCCGGGCTGCCATTTTTTGTGCCTGCTATTTGCCGGCTTTGTTATTTTTGGTGAAAGAGCTTCCAGCCGCCAGCCGCCCCGTAACCCTTTTATCTCAGGAAGATTTCTGTGTCTTATACTCCACAGTGTAACAGTGACGATACAATCGAAAATCTGAGGAGTCGAGCCGCGATCATTAAAGAAATCAGGGCGTTTTTTGCCGGCAAAGATATTCTGGAAGTGGATACTCCGGTGATGTCTAACGCAGCGGTTAGTGATCCGTATATCGATACAATCGAGTGCCGGTATCAGCCGCTGGTGGGTGGCGATGTGGAGATGAAATACCTGCAAAGTTCGCCGGAATACGCTATGAAGCGCCTGCTGGCCAGTGGCAGCGGGGCGATCTATCAGATCAGTAAAGCATTCCGTAACGGTGAAGTGGGTCGCCGGCATAATCCTGAGTTCAGCATGCTGGAATGGTACCGGCCGGGGTTTGATCACCGCCAGCTGATGACAGAAGTGGCTGAGTTACTGTTACCGTTGCTGGGGCTGTCGGAAGCGGTTGAATACAGTTATGCACAGGTCTTTAAGACCCATCTGGGGATCGACCCGCACAGTGCCAGTGTGGCTGAGTTACGGACAATCGCTGCGGAACATATCGACAGTAACTATGAAGATGATAACCGGGATAACTGGCTGAATTTACTGATGTCCCATGTGATTGAGCCACGGCTGGCCAGTGAAGGCGCGGTATTTGTCTATGATTATCCCGCCAGTCAGGCGGCACTGGCGAAAGTCTCTGAAGATGCTCAGGGACGGGCCGTCGCCGAGCGTTTTGAGTTATTTGTGCACGGTGTTGAGCTGGCAAATGGTTACCATGAGCTGACTGATGCAACAGAGCAGAGCCGCCGGTTTGAGGCGGATAACCGTCAGCGCGGGGAAGAAAATCTGCCACAGCGGCCGGTGGATGATCTGCTGATTGCTGCGCTGGAAAATGGCATGCCGGACTGTGCCGGCGTAGCTGTTGGCATAGACCGCCTGGTGATGCAGGCGATCGGTACCGATAATATTGCTGATGTAATCGCCTTTCCGCTACCCCGGGCCTGAGCCCGGAGGTTTGACTATTTGTCTGCCGGTTTGTGAATGAGTCAGGCCGGTCTGTCTGTTAGCTCTGTTAGCGGGTCAGAGCCTGTCTTAAGCGTCTGACGGCTTCTTCCAGCATGCTGCGGGGGCAGCCAAAATTAAGTCGCATAAAGTTATCGTCACCAAAATCCTTACCGGGTGACATGCCCACACCGGCGTTTTCAAAAAAGGTGACCGGATCATCCAGCTCTGCATCGCGGATATCAATCCAGGCCAGATACGTGGCGTCAAAGTGTGCCAGCCGCAGGCCGGGAATCCGGTTAATTTCCTCTAACAGATAATCCCGGTTGCTGCGTAAATACTTCAGTTGCTGCTGATGCCAGTCATCACCGTCCTTATAGGCGGCAAGTGCGGCGGTATAGCCCAGCAGATTCACGTCCGGCACGATGCCCCGGCGCACTTTCCGGAAGCGGTTACGTAATGCCTGATCCGGGATAATGGCGACTGAACTGCCCAGCCCGGCGATATTGAAGGTTTTGCTGGGGGCCATCAGGGTGATTGTGCGGGCGGCAATGTCCGGATTCAGTGATGCCAGCGGGATCTGTTCAACACCCGGCTCCAAGATCATGTCACAGTGAATCTCATCAGAGCAGATCAGCAAATCATGGCGCGCGCAGATCTCTGCCAGCTGTTCCAGTTCTGCCCGCCGGTACACGGTGCCTCCCGGGTTATGTGGGTTACAGAAGAGCAGCAGGCGGGTCTCTGCGGTGATTGCCGCTTCAAGGGCGCTGAAGTCGATCAGCCAGCGGCCCTGCTGCTGAACCATCGGTATACCGAGGTGTTGCCCGCCGGACAGCGTTGGCGCGGAACGGAAGGGGGGATAGATGGTATCGGGAGTCAGGGTGACCGGTGAAGCGACAGTCCGGCAGCTAAGGTGCAAGCCGCTGACCAGCCCTGGCAACCATACAAACCACTGCTCATCGGTTTCCCAGCCATACAGGCGGCGCAGGCGTTCAGTCATTATCCCGTTGAGTTCCGCCGGCCGCTGGGTGTAACCGAATACCCCGTGGGCAACCCGTGCCTGCAGCGCTTCGGTAATGACCGGCGCGGTGGTGAAATCGGTATCTGCCACCCACATTGGGAGGATGTCACGGTCTTTGTAACGTTCCCATTTCATGCTGGAGGTTTCCCGGCGGTCTACCGGTACATCAAAGTGGTCTTTTTTCACAGTGGGTTTTACTCCTGATCCCAGTAACGGTGCCTGATCTGACCTGCTTCGCAGACAGGTTATTACCTTGCAAATACACCCTGTCAGGTTATATTAGACGAATCACGACAGTGGCCGGTTCGCCGCGCTGCTGCCACAACAGGGTTCCTTTTCAGAACAGCTTTACTATACAGCAGGTAACCGGTTACCACAGCCGGCCTTAAGCGCCTGCAGAGCGACCTCTCCAAATGGGACAACAGCCATCAGTACCTGGAGCCAAAACCATGTCTGACAACAATCAGGTTATTATTTTCGATACAACATTGCGTGACGGTGAGCAGAGCCCCGGCGCGTCGATGACCGGTGAGGAAAAGCTGCGCATTGCCAAGCAGCTGGAAAAAATGCGTGTGGATGTTATCGAGGCGGGCTTTGCCATTGCCAGTCCGGGTGACTTCACCGCCGTGCAGACCATCGCCAATACCATTAAAGACAGCACCATCTGTTCTCTGTCACGGGCGCTGGATAAAGACATCGACCGTGCCGGTGAAGCGCTGAAAAATGCCAACTCCGGCCGGATTCATACCTTCATTGCCACGTCTCCGATCCATATGGAGTACAAGCTGCAGATGGAGCCGGACCAGGTTGTCGAGCAGGCTGTACATGCGGTTAAACGGGCCCGCAATTTAGTTGCCGATGTTGAGTTTTCCCTGGAAGATGCCAGCCGTTCTGAATTTGAGTTCATGTGCCGGATTATCGAGCAGGTGATTGATGCCGGTGCCCGCACCATTAACATTCCGGACACAGTAGGTTACGCGGTACCCAATGAGTTCGGCAATACCATCGCCCGCCTGATCGAAAATATCCCTAATTCAGATAAGGCGATTTTCTCCGTTCACTGTCATAACGATTTAGGTCTGGCGGTGGCTAACTCGCTGGCAGCGGTATCTGCCGGTGCCCGTCAGGTGGAATGTACTATCAACGGTCTGGGTGAGCGGGCCGGTAACGCCTCGCTGGAAGAAATCGTCATGGCGCTGCGGACCCGTCAGGATAT
The DNA here is from genome assembly GCA_030248155.1 of Sabatieria punctata. Classification (NCBI taxonomy): domain Eukaryota; kingdom Metazoa; phylum Nematoda; class Chromadorea; order Araeolaimida; family Comesomatidae; genus Sabatieria; species Sabatieria punctata. The sequence goes on from JASANB010003367.1 coordinate 20,534, forward strand.
TCTCGGCCTGCACACCGGCATCGATTCCACGCAAATCGTGCCGGCTTCCCGTCTGGTTTCCGGTGTGACCGGTTTCCCGGTACAGCCGAACAAGGCGATTGTCGGGGCAAACGCCTTTGCCCACGAATCGGGTATTCACCAGGACGGCATGCTCAAGCATCCGGAAACCTACGAGATCATGACGGCTGACAGTGTCGGCTGGAAAACCAACAAAATGGTGCTGGGTAAGCACTCCGGCCGGAATGCTTTCCGGGCCCGTCTGGAAGAGCTGGGCACTGTATTTGCTACCGATGCTGAACTGAATGATGCCTTCTCCCGGTTCAAAATTCTGGCGGATAAAAAACACGAAATCTTTGATGAAGATTTGCAGGCACTGGTCAGCGATACCCAGACCGCCAAGCATTACGAAAAATATAAGCTGAGCAGCCTCTCTGTAACGTCCCAGACCGGCGAAGTGCCGGTGGCGACAGTTACCATCGGTGTGGATGACAGCGAACAGCAGGCAGAAGCATCCGGCAGCGGTCCGGTAGATGCGGCCTTTAAAGCCATTGAGGTCATGGTGAACTCTGAGGCAGCACTGGAACTGTATTCTGTGAATGCGATTACCAGCGGCACAGACTCTCAGGGTGAAGTGACTGTACGGCTGGAAAAAGGTGGCCGGATCGTTAACGGTCTGGGGGCGGATACCGATATTATTATCGCTTCCGCGAAAGCCTATATTCATGCACTGAATATGCTGGAAACCACTGACCAGAAAGCCCATCCGCAGGTATAATGCCGGGCATTCACACAGACTGAGCAGGATAGCTTCATGGAGCAACAACTAAGACACCAGTATCTGGATGCCATGGGCATTGTCAGTTGGTTGCCCCGTGAGCAGTTGCCGGGTGCGTTACCCACACCTGACTGGGTGTGGGAATTCTGCTCACTGCCGGAAGATCTGCAACCGCAGACTGCTCAGCCTTCACCGGCGGCGGCCGGCGCATCAGCCGCTGCACCGAAGCCGCAGAACAGCCAGCAAAATCAGCAGGCAGCCCAGCAGGCCCGTGCTGCACTGGCAGCAAGCCTTGGGGATAAACCTGCAGAGAAGGCACCGGTACCTAAAATTCAGAAGCCGGACAATGCTGAGCAGGCTGTACAGCAAGTGGTGGATAAAACCGCCGTTGCACCTGTTGCGGACCCTGCCCTGAATAAAGCCTTCGATGCTTCAAATATTGCCGCACCGGAAGCTGCCGCTGAGACGGATGCCGACAGTGATGTACAGGCACCGTTTAAACTGGCTTTCGTGGCATTTGGCGACTGTCTGGTGGTGGATACCCTGCCGCCACAGTCCCGTCAGGGTTTATCCATGCAGCATCAGAGCCTGCTGGATAAAATTCTCCGTTCTGTCGGTTTGCAGGGTGGGCAGGGAGAGGTCTTCCTGCTGCCGTGGCCGATGTTCGCCAGTAAGACTCTTGATCAGGGGGCGACCCAGGCCCGCAAGGCGGTCATGCACAAACTCAACAAAAGCCTTGCTGCCCAGCCGGTGAGCCAGGTGATTCTGTTGGGTGAGTCTGCCGCACAGATGATCATTCAGCGTTCCGAACCTCTGGAGCAGTTACGGGGCATTCTGTTCAGTCTGCGTTCCGATGTGAAGGTACTGGCCAGCGCCAGTCTGTCTGAAATGATGACTGTTCCGGGCTGTAAGAAAGATGTCTGGCGGGATCTGCAACCGCTGATTCAGCATCTGCAGTCAGTGACAACCGCTCAGCCGCAAGCCACTGCACAGCCAGCCGCTGCACAGCCACAAGCGTCCGCAGATAACAGCGAAGGCTGAACACCGGTACAGGAAATGCAGGTATGCCACGCGTAATTCCTCTGGCGCAGGTCAGCTTTGCCGACGTAGAACACATCGAACAGGCCTGTTTTCAGCCTTACTGGTCTGCCGCTACCCTTAATCTTTATATGGGCAATCCGGAAAATCTCTGTCTGGGGATTGTCAGTGATGAGAGGTTACTGGGGTTTGCCATTTTTTCCTGTTTTGAAACTGAGGCCGAGTTACTGCAGATTGCGGTTGCTGAAGACTGCCGTGGGCAGGGCATAGCCAGCCAGTTGCTCAGTGCAGCCCATGTTCAGCTTGAACAGCTGGGCGTGACGGATATTCTGCTGGAGGTCAATGCAACAAATGCTCCGGCGATTACACTGTATAAGAAACATCTTTACCGGCAGGATGGCTGCCGGAAGAATTATTATGTAACGCCACAGGGCAGGCAGGATGCATTGCTGATGCGGCGCTGTTTATCATCCGCCAGGGAGGATTAACATGAGCCTGTCACCGGACCTTCTCAGCGGGCCGTGGTTCTGGCTGGCCCAGGCAGGATATCTGTTCTTCCTGCTGTTTGCGGTTTACCGGGCTCCCTGGAAAGTCCTGTTTAATAACCGTAAGTTACAGCATCTGTTTCTGGGAGCCGCCGTTGCCCTGATGCTGTTGTGGCAGCTGCGGGCGGGTATTTCTCCTGGGCTGGCGATTCATTTTGTTGGTATCACGGTGCTGACGCTGATGTTTGGCTGGGATCTGGCCATTCTGGCGGCCAGTATGGCGCTGCTGGGGCTGACCATCGTTGGTCAGGAAAACTGGCAGAGTTTCGGGGTGAACGGTTTCTGCACCATTGTGATACCGGCGCTGGTGAGCATCGGTATATTAAGGCTGGTGGAAGCGAAGCTGACAAAGAACTTCTTTGTGTACCTGTTTCTCTGTGCGTTTATCGGGGCCGGGATTGCCAGTATTACCGGCGGGCTGACGATGGCGTTCATGCTGTGGATAAACGATGTCTACACGCTGGAGAAAATCCACAACGAATACATTCAGTACCTGCCGCTGATTATGTTCCCGGAAGGGTTACTGAACGGCATCATCATGACCGCCATGATGGTGTTTCACCCGGACTGGATTCGCACCTTCGATGCCAAGGCCTACATTGACGAGCAGTAGCTGCTGAGAAGCTGTTCGGTTATTCCTTGACCGGGCGTTTAACAAGTTTGCGCTGCAGCGTGCGCCGGTGCATGCCCAGTGCCCGGGCGGTGGCGGAAATGTTGCCGTCATGTTCCCCCAGCACCTTCTGAATATGCTCCCATTCCAGCCGTCCCACAGACATGGGTTTTTCCGCAATATCAATGTTCGGGTCCGGTTCACTGTGATTCAGCTTGGCGAGAATCTCATCTGCATCGGCGGGTTTGGTCAGGTAATCCTTTGCGCCGAGTTTAATGGCTTCAACGGCAGTGGAAATACTCGCATAGCCGGTCAGGATCAGAATCTTTATCTGTGGATTAAGGCGGATCAGCTCCGGGATCAGGGTAATACCGGATGCCCCGTCCATCTTCAGGTCCAGGGTTGCATAGTCCGGTACCTGTCGGCTGAGCAGAGGCCCTGCCTGTTCAGCACTGTTGGCAACCAGCGGTTCAAAGCCACGCCGCTTGAGTGCTCTGGACAGAACATGGGTAAAGGTTTCGTCGTCATCAACAATCAGAAATGTCGGGGTGTCGCTCATTGTAAATGTTCCCGGTTGTCGGAGAGGTGGACAGGGCTGTCAGGGCTTGAAACCGGCAGCGATACTTCAGTCAGTGTGCCGCCCTGCGGATGGTTATAAAGGCGTACTTCACCGCCGTAGATGGTCAGGGTTGAGGCGGTCAGAAACAAACCGATTCCCAGGCCGCTGCCTTTGGTGGTGACAAAGGGTTTGCCGATGGCTTCTGCCTGATCCAGCGGGATGCCCGGGCCATGGTCGCGGATATTGATCCGGACTTTGTCAGCATCGGCTTCAAGGCGCAGCTCCAGTGCCTGACCGGATTTATCCGCATCGGCGGCATTATTCAGCAGGTTAATGACCGCCTGCTGTAAGGGAATCGAACTGGCGATAGTTGGCTGGGGCTGTTGGGTAACCACCGGTTTAAGATAACGGGCTGTAGGGCGCAACACTGACCAGCGTTCCAGTAAGTCATTCAGAAAACGGTCTGCCGGAAGGTGTAACGTCTGCTGCTGTTCTTCCTTAACGGTGCTGGCCAGCTGCTGCAGGTGACCGGTACAGTTTTCTACCTGTTGGCGGAGAATTTTAAGGTCTTCCTGCAGGGCTTTATCCTCTGGGTAATCCAGCGAGATCTCTTTGAGCAGAACCCGCATAGTTGCCAGGGGTGTACCCATTTCATGGGCTGTGCCGGCGGCCATCGTCGCCAGTGACAGCAATTGCTGATCCTGAGTGAGGCGGTCTTTTACCCGGTTAAAGCCATGTTCCTTACGGCGCAGGTTTTCGCTGATATTAACAATGAAGTAGGTAATCAGCAGGGCCGTGAGGATAAAGTTAATCCAGATGCCGGTGGTGTATAAGTCAATGTAACTGAGGATCGGCAGATGATGCCCTGTGGTGGGGGGCCTCAGCGGTACATGATAAAACAGCAGAAAGGTATAGCTGGTGGTGACCAGTGTGGCGACCAGCCAGGTGTAATTCCGCGGCAGGGTCATGGCGCTGATAATCAGTGGAATCAGCAACAGTGAGGAAAACGGGTTGCCGGTGCCGCCGAGCTGATACAGCAAGCAGACATAGAAGAAAATATCCGCCATGAGCTGAAATAAAAATTCCAGCTGGGTCAGGGGAAGGTCTGCTTTCAAGCGATACAGGGTCAGCAGGTTAAGCAGGGTCATGGCCAGCAGGGCACCGATTGCCATCCACAGGTGTACAACAATCCCCAGCCCTTCAACGGCATAAAACAGCAGGCATGCCTGAGCAATGATGGTCACGGTGCGTATGTAGCTGAGCTGCAGCAAATGATGGCGCGAATCGCTGAAGTGGGGCATGTGCGTCAGTGCGTGGCTGTTAACGGGTGCTAAGAAAAGGCGATTATACCTGAAGGTAAACGCAAATGATTGTGGCGCTTTGTCGCACGGGCTTTATGTAACTTTACCTAACTTTACAGACACTTTACCCAAGTTAACCCGCGAAACCGGCATCCTTAAGCCACTGTAAGCAGGCCCGGTTCCCCCCGTTCTGCTGCCGTAGCAGACATATCAGGCTTGCTTACAGTTTCATTTTTTTATCTGTTCTCGGGAAGAGATTAGCGGCCAGCCCGGATGCTGCCGCTAATTGTGTGGGACGTGTCGCCGAACGGGGAGGGTGGCCGGGCGAGCAGGTGAGGAACTGTTTTTAATGACAGGAGAACTGACTAATGAAGACGTTACTGATCGCATCACTGACCGGACTGCTGACGTTCTCAGCCATGCAGGTGGCCGCACATCCGGGTAATCATCATGGTGTAAGACACTTGCCGGCGGGCGCCGTCAGCGTGGTGTTATCCGGGGTTAAATACTGGCTGAAGGATGATGTGTATTACCGTAAGCACAATAATGTGTACGTCAAAGTCGCTGCGCCGAAGGGATCAACTCTGGTGCGGGTCCCTAAAGGGGCGGTACTGGTAAAGCATAAAGGTAAGCCTTATTACCGCTATAACAACGTGTATTACCGCTGGGTACCGGTGAATAAGCGTTATCAGGTCGTGCAAATGTAAATGCTGCTTTGTCGCATAAGACTGCTTATTAAAGCCGTGGCTAATCCTGACGGAAGATTCAGCTAAGTCACCGGATTATCCGGTGGCTTAGTTAAAAAATGTGCTGCGGCTGTTATCTTTTCTGTTGTAAAAAATAAGGGGGTGCCCCCTTATTCTTCTGTTATTTTCCCCCCATTGCTGTGTTTCAGCCTTCTTTTTATTGTTGATAACGATCTGCTTTTTTTATCAGCAGTTTCGTTTTGTTGCCGGTTTTAAACCGCATTGCCAGCGCCAGACTGGCAGGATTTTTTGCCATGGAGACCGGCCGCTGGTTGTGTGGTCCCGTGCTGGCAGCCTCAATAAAAATAAATCGGAGGTTTTACAATGAAAAAATGGCAAATCGCTTCCACAGGTTGCGTGGCTACCCTGGGGGTTTTCCTCGGGATAGCAACGTCTGCAAGCGGTTCCGGTCTGACGTCCTGGATGTCAGGGAATAATCATAACCGCATTATTCAGGTGCAAAATGAAGGCGGTGTACAGCAGGATTCCGGTCAGGTAGAAATTGCCTACTACGCCAACTCCGCGTTCAGGATTACTTCACCCAGAGGTATCAGCGTGATGGTTGATCCGTGGCGTAATGATCCGTCAGGTGCCTGGGGGCTTTGGTACCGTATGGAGTTTCCTAAGGAAAATGTTGATATCGGTGCCTCAACCCACGCTCACTTTGACCATGACGCGCTGGATAAACTTGACGCGAATATGCTGCTGGACCGCATGGCCGGTACATTCACGCTGGGTGATATCACGATTCGCGGTATTGCCGATAAACACCAGTGTGTTGCACCGGGAATGGTGCCATGGACGGAAGCGGTGAAGCAGTTTGAAGGCCGAGAACAAATTTGTGCACCGACCAACGCCAGGCATATGGATAACACCCTGTTCGTGATTGAAACCGGTGGTATGAGCTTCCTCATGTGGGGAGATAACCGTCCGGAACCGCCACAGGAAGTGTGGGATCAGATCGGTGAAGTGGATGTGGTCTTCGTGCCTGTGGATGGCTCTGAACATATTCTGGATTATGAACAGGCGAATGCTGTGGTAGAGAAGACCGGTGCCAAAGCCGCCATTCCACATCACTATCTTGTGCCTGAAACCACCTTCTATACATCGACGCTGCTACCGGCTGATGAATGGGTTAAGACTCACCCCTTCACTAATGTGGATGCCCCCAGCTTTAACCTGAGTAAGGCGGACCTGGAAGGCAAGACAGGCCATGTTTATTACTTCGGCTCCAACAATATGGTTACTGCAAAGTCAGCAAACTGACCGGTGCCTTTTTGACTTAAGGTATCAGGAATTGTTTGCCGTTCCTTTGTAATTCATATCATCACCGGCAGCCGTGCTGCCGGTGCTTTGTGGCGGAGAACTATGAAAATAATAACCCTGCTCAAACAGATTCCGCTGGTCTGCCTGCTATTGATTATGCTGCCCTGGCAGCAGGCCAGTGCTCACTTTCAGCTGAACATTAATATCCGGGTGGTACACGTTGAGCACACCCGTGATGGCGTCCGGCTGTATATGCGACTGCCTACGCCGTATCTGCTGGCGGATAAACTCGGTAAAGCCGGTGAAGATGGCTTACCGGAAGCGGCACCTTACAGCTATAACCGAATCGATAATGGTGAGCTGTTTCATTATGTTGATTATGCGCAGCTAGCTGCTGATCCGGCCGGATTAGGGCAGCTGGTAGCTGACGGGCATCAGTTGTCCGGCTCTGACGGGATATTGCCTGCGCAGGTGGAAGCCGTACGGCTATATAGCCAGCAGCAACAGCCTCCATTTGCCAGTCTGGATGAAGCCAGGCTGGCCTTCAGCAAGCCGCAGCAAGCCGTGCCTGAGTCAGAAGTATATGTCGGGGATACGGTCACGGATGTGCAATTGTTCTATCCTGCCAGCAGCACCCTGTATGACTATCGTTTCTCAAGCAGTCTTAATCCCGGACTGGAGAACCAGCAGGAAACTGCAAACCTGATTCTGGATTATTTTCCGGGTGGCACCCAGATTTTCCGGGCTAAAGGCTTGCTGGAAGAGCCGGTGGTTGTCAGCCGGTCTGCCTGGGCTGCAGCATGGACATTTATAGTCTCCGGGGTTGAGCACATCGTCACCGGGTATGATCACATTCTGTTTGTGGTGTGCCTGATTATTGGTGCAACAGGGACTGCCAGCCTGCTCTGGCGGGTGACCGGTTTTACTCTGGGTCATAGTGTTACCCTGATTGTTGGTTTCTTTGGCTGGGTACCGGCAGCTGCCTGGTTTATTCCCAGTGTGGAAACCGGTATCGCATTGTCGATTATTTTCGCAGCAGTGCTGGCGCTGCGACCAGACGATAAACACGGCTCATTTTGGATGACGGCGGCTATCGGTTTGCTGCATGGCCTCGGGTTTTCGTTCCTGCTGCGGGAGTTCCTGCAGATTGATTCACCGAATTTGTGGCAGAGTTTGCTGGCCTTTAACGCCGGGGTGGAAGTCGGGCAACTGGGGATTGTACTGCTGCTCTGGCCACTGGTGTGGTATACCCGTAACTATCAGCCGCTGTTGAATACGCGTATGACCTGGGCGATAGCACTGCCCTGTATTGCCATTGCCGGCATCTGGACCGGTGAGCGATTGGTACAACTGGCGGATACACTGATATAGAAGCAGAAAATCTGAACCCGGATGCAAAAAAAACCACCTGTTAAACAGGTGGTTTTTTTATTCACAGGGCTGGATTAACCGGCGACGCAGCTGCGCACGCTGGAATCTTTATTCGCCGCTGCAGGCTGGCCTGCTTTAGGGTCAACCGTACGGATGGTGGCAACCTTGTTCTGGGTGAAGAAGTCGATCGCATCTTTACCCTGAACCTTATTATTACCCACCAGTGAGCCCTTGATACCGCCAAATGGCAGGTACGGATGCGGTGCGCAGACACCCACGTTAACACCGATCATGCCCACATCTGCTTCGTTGATGAACTTCTCGGTGTAGTAGCTGTTCTGGGTGAAGATGCAGGCACCGTTGCCCATTTCGTGATTGCGGATCATCCGCAGGCCACCGTTGATGCAGCCAACTTTCATGATGCTCAGTACCGGGCCGAAGATCTCATCTTTGGCAATTGGCATACATGGAGTCACGTCGGTAAATACAGTCGGGCCAACGAAGTAACCGTCACGGTTGGCTTCCGGCAGTTCCGGGTTACGGCCGTCCAGTGCCAGTTTGGCACCGGCTTCAATGCCCAGATCAATGTAGTGGTGGATGCGTTCTTTGGCTTTTGCGGAGATTACCGGACCCATGAATACATCCGGGTTCATGGCGTCGCCAACGGTAACATTTTTGGAGGCTTCCAGCAGGCGCTCGATGAACTCGTCATAGATCTCTTCCACTACGGCAATGTTAGATACTGCCAGACAACGCTGACCGGCAGAACCGTAGCCGGACATCAGTACGTTTTCGATCAGCAGATCCATTGGCGCATCTTCCATGGCCAGCAGGAAGTTTTTCGCACCGCCTAACAGCATGGTTTTCTTGCCGTATTTACCGGCACCGGCGGCGATGGATTTCGCCGTTGGGGTAGAGCCTACCAGGCAGATACCGGTGACGTTTTCATCGTCGTACCAGGCTTCTACTGTTTCACGGTCACCGTGAACAATGTTAACCACGCCCTTAGGCAGGCCTGTTTCGATGATCAGGTCCATCATGCGCTGCATGAACAGCGGCGATTCGGTAGACGGTTTATACACAAAGGTGTTGCCGGTACCGATGGCAAACGGGATAAACCAGCCGAATACCAGTGCCGGGAAGTTGAACGGTGCGACGCCACAGAATACGCCCAGTGGTGCTTTGATCACCCGGCCGTTGATGTTGTTGGCAATGCCCTGAATAGTCTCGCCCTGCATTAGTGCCGGAATACTGCAGGCCATTTGCAGAATTTCAATTACCCGTCCCACTTCACCGCGGGCCTCGGCAATGTGTTTGGCCTGGTCCACAGCGATGGCTTCCGCCAGCATTTCATGGTTATCCACCATGGCGCGGTGCATTTTAAAAATGAAGTCCATCCGCTTGGGTAATGGCATCGCACTCCACTCAGGGAAGGCTTCCGCTGCGGCCGCGACTGCCTGACGGGAGGTTTCCGCTGAAGACAGCGGGACTTCACCGATCACCGCACCGGTGGACGGGTTTTTTAACGGTTCGTATTGTCCGTTACTTTCATCCAGCCACTCACCGTTGATGTGGTTTTTAATTTTGATGTATTGACTGCTCATTTCTGTATTTCCTGCATGTCTGAAAAACTCTGCCCGGTCCGAAGCATGCCGGGCAGAAAGGTGAATTATGAAATCTGGCCGGTACGGATCCGTTCGCCACGGGCCCGCAGGTATTCAATGGTCAGTAACAGCAGGGCTGATACCACCACCAGTAATACGGCGACCGCCAGAATGGTCGGGTTAATCTGTTCCCGCAGGCCGGAGAACATCTGGCGCGGAATGGTGCGCTGTTCAGGGCCGGCGAGGAACAGGATCACTACCACTTCATCGAAGGAGGTAATGAAGGCAAACAGTGAGCCGGAGATCACGCCGGGGCGGATCAGCGGCATAATGACTTTGAAAAAGGTGTAGCTGGGAGAAGCCCCCATGCCCAGCGACGCTCTGACCAGTGAGTAATCAAAGCCGCTCAGGGCCGCGTTGACGGTAATGATCACAAACGGCGTGCCTAGCGCGGCGTGGGCAATGATGACGCCGAGGTAAGTACCTGCCAGCCCCAGCTGGGTATAGAAGAAGTACATACCCGCCGCGGTGATGATCAGCGGGACGATCATCGGTGACAGCAGAATGGCCATAATCATCCGTTGCATCGGCATGTCCGCCCGGGACAGACCGATCGCCGCCAGGGTGCCCAGCACGGTAGCGATGACGGTGGCGGCCGCACCGATCAGGAAACTGTTTTTAATGGCCAGAATCCATTTGTCGTCATTGATGATCTCGGCATACCACTTCAGTGAATAGGCAGCAGGGTCAAATGACAGCATGCCCTCGGTGAAGCTGAAGTAAGGCTCCACGTTGAACGACAGGGGGATGATCACCAGAATTGGCAACATCAGAAAAGCCAGCACGGCCCAGGCAGTCAGCCGCAGGCTGTGCATGCCCAGCTTGTGCCAGAAATTGAAGTATTTAGGAAATTGCATCGTCAGTTACCCCAGTTTGATATTACTTACGCCAACCAGACGGTCGTAGATCCAGTACAGCAGGGTGATCAGTATCAGCAGGATTGAGCCCAGTGCGGCGGCCAGTTCCCCTGGTGTTGGAGGATTGCGACAAGGGAAAAGTGCAATGATGTTCTGTTTCTTTAAGTGAAATGTTCACAGTCATTCTCCTTATCCAAGCTTGATATTGCTTACGCCAACCAGACGGTCGTAGATCCAGTACAGCAGGGTGATCAGTATCAGCAGGATGGAACCCAGTGCGGCGGCCAGTTCCCAGTTGTTTGAAGATTGCATATGAAACGCAATGATATTACTGATCATCTGGCCGTCGGTGCCGCCGACCAGCGCCGGGGTGATGTAGTAACCAATGGAGATGATGAACACTAACAGCGCCCCGGCACTCAGGCCCGGCAGGGTCATCGGGAAGTAAATCCGGCAGAACGCTGACAGGGGTTTTGCCCCCAGTGACAGTGCGGCGCGGAAGTAACTCGGGTCGATGCCTTTCATGACGCTGTACAGGGGCAGGATCATAAAGGGCAGCAGAATATGGGTCATGGCAATGACCGTTGAGAACTGGGTATAGAGCATCTCAATGGGTTCGCTGATGATGTGCAGGGTCATCAGGAAGTCGTTGACGACCCCGTTGGTCTGCAGGATGGCGATCCAGGCGGTGGTCCGTACCAGCAGGGATGTCCAGAATGGCAGTAAGACAAATACCATCAGGGTATTGGCGACTTTGGCCGGTGCAGTTGCCAGATAATAGGCCAGCGGAAAACCGATGGCGGCGGTTAAAAAGGTGATCAGCAGGGCGATCTTCAGGCTCTTGGCAAACAGCTTGATGTAGATGTTGGTGTCTCGGGCAACGATCTCCCCCTGTTCATTACGGGTCAGGTCGGTGGCGGTCAGGTAGAAGCTATCAGTAAACACTTCGCCGGAGGTTTTCATGGTCCGCCAGATGCGCACATCCTGCCACTGTTTTTTCGCCGCGAGCAGATGTTCGGCCCCGGCACTGGCCAGCGTTGCTTCATCCAGCTTCTTTAATTTACGGGCGCTGGATTTAATGGTGCTGGAGCTGCCCGGCAAACCACGGTTAATTTCTTCGGCCAGTTTGCCTGAGCGGCGTTCTTTGGCCAGATAATGCAGTTCTTTGGCGAAAACATTCAGGGTGGCTGTGTCCGGAATGCTGTTGCCGCTCTCATCCCAGGATTGCAGTGCCTGGAGGGTTTCCGGGATCAGCTGGGCGACGGTCGGATGGTAAACACTGCGGTACAGCATGGTGCCGATAGGCGCGATGAAGGCGATCAGTACAAAGACAATCAGCGGAACCACGAAGGCGGTGGCGATCAGTTTGCGGCGGCGCTGGTTACGCTTGCTCTGGCGCATCTCCTCCGGGGTCAGCCCGGAGTGCACGTCCCGGTCTTCTTCAAACGAAGTAGCGGTGTGTGCGGCGGTTAATTCAGCTTGAGACATGAACGCCCTTTCTTGTGTATGAGGCGCTGCAGAGTGCCCTGCATGCACAGTGTCAGCTATTGGCTCAGTTCAGCAGCCATTCGTTGAATTTCTCACCCAGCGACTCACCGTAATCAGCCCAGAATTCACCGGAGGCTTTCAGGCCTTCATCCAGGTGGGCAGATGGCAGTTTCGGCAGAATGGCATCATCCATGTAAGCGTATGCCGACTTACGGGTCGGGCCGTAGGCCACGTCCTGCATACCACTTTCCGGCTTGGAACCGGTGGCGAAACGGATGAATTCTTCAGCCACTGCTTTTTTCTTGGAGCCGCGGACAATGGCCCAGACGTCAAGGTCATAGACGTGAGCATCCCAGACCATTTCGAATGGCTTGTTGTCTTTCTGGATAGCGTCGAAGATCCGGCCGTTAGCCGACTGCGCCATGATGGCACCGCCGTCGTTCAGCAGTTGCGGTACCTGTGACCAGCTGTCGAACCACACCAGATCGTTCTTGATGGTGTCCAGCTTGGCGAATGCCCGGGCCTGACCTTCGTCGGTGGACAGTACGTCGTAAACTTCATCTTTAGGTACACCGTCGGCAATCAGTGCCCATTCAAGGTTTACCTGCGGGCGTTTACGCAGGGCACGCTTACCCGGGAATTGCTGGGTATTGAAGAAGTCATTGATAGTGTTCGGGTTACCACCTTTGATGGTGTCCTGATTGTAGGCGTACAGAATGGTCCAGATGATATTGCCCACACCGCATTCGTTGGCCAGCGCCTGTGGAATGAAGTCGTCTTTCGCGGCGACGCCGTCATCACCCGGTGGCAGGGTATCCTGCGGGAAGACTTCCAGCAGGCCTTCAGAACAGGCCCGTTCCAGATCGATTACTTCCACATCGACGACGTCCCGGAGGGGGGGGGGGGGGGGGGGGGGGGGGGTGCCACTTTCAACCTGCGCCTTCAGTTCGGCGATACCGCCGGAATAGTTTTCAAACAGAATTTTATGGCCGGTTTTCTCCATAAAGGGATCCAGCATGTGTTTTTGCTGGGCCGCACCGCTACGCCGCCTCAGCGACGGTTCCGAAATCATGGTGAAAACCCTCAATGATCAGGATGCACCGCACATTGCCACCGGCAATGCTGTGCAGCTTACCTGGAGCGAGCAACGGCGGCCTGGCACTGGCCCGCGCCAGTTAGCGTTCAAACACAGCAATACCCGTAAACACGTAAGAGGAAAAATAATAATGAAACATCTCAAACGATTCGGCGCTGCTCTGGCGCTATGTACGGCAATGTCACCGGCGATGGCTGAGCAGTTTACTGCCGTCTCCTTCGGCGGCGCGTATGGTGCGGCCCAGCAAAGCTGTGCGGATCCTTTATGGAGAAAACCGGCCATAAAATTCTGTTTGAAAACTATTCCGGCGGTATCGCCGAACTGAAGGCGCAGGTTGAAAGTGGCAACATCCTCTGGGACGTCGTCGATGTGGAAGTAATCGATCTGGAACGGGCCTGTTCTGAAGGCCTGCTGGAAGTCTTCCCGCAGGATACCCTGCCACCGGGTGATGACGGCGTCGCCGCGAAAGACGACTATTCCACGGGCGCTGGCCGCTGGCAAAAAGATGCGGTGTGGGCAATATCATCTGGACCATTCTGTACGCCTACAATCAGGACACCATCAAAGGTGGTAACCCGAACACTATCAATGACTTCTTCAATACCCAGCAATTCCCGGGTAAGAGTGCCCTGCGTAACGCCGCAGACCAAACTATGAATGAGCGCGATTGCCGACGGTGTACTGCCTAAAGATGAAGTTTACGACGTGCAATCCACCGACGAAGAGTCAGGCCGGGCATTCGCCAAGCTGGACACCATCAAGAACGATCTGGTGTGGTTCGACAGCTGGTACAAGTACCGCAGCTGCTGAACGACGGCGGTGCCATCATGGCGCAGTCGATCGCTAACGGCCGGATCTTTCGACGCGCCTTCAGAAAGACAACGAAACCATTCGGAAATTGGTCTGGGACCTTTCACGTCTATGACCTTGACGTCTGTGACCATTGTCCCGCGGCTCCAAGAGGGCGGTGGCGAGAATTCATCGATTTCGCCACCAGGACCCGAAACCGGAAATGCCCATGCGAGACGACTACGGCGACCTGAAATCTTGCACTTACCATGGATGATGCCATTCTGCGAAACTGCCATCTGCCGCACGGATGAAGGCCTGAAAACACCGATGAACGATTACGGTGAGTCGCTAGTGGCCAACGAATGGCAACGAGCGAGCCAATAACGACACTATGCATGCAGGGCGCTCTGCGAGATGCTGCGAGATAACAACAAAGAAGAGCGAACGCGCGCCGGCAGGTGCGCGCGCACACACCGCCGCTCGTTTGAAGACCGGGACGTAGGCTGACCCCCCCGGAGGGAAATTGCGCCCGAAGCCTGCTTGTAACCGGCGCCGCCGCAAGCCGCCTTTCGTGGTTCCGCGATTATGCCCGTACTGATGCCTTCTCATCGCTATCAGCACCATGCTGCTGCCGCGACACCTCGACGCGCGTCGGCCCGGCGGTCCGGAGCCCTGGTACTGTCGCGGGATGAAGGCGACGACAACATTCGGACACAGTACCCACAATGTTTTCGCCCGAAATTTTGCATTATCTGGCCAGAAAACGCCGCTCCGGTAAAACTGGCCGAAGAACCAACCGTGGTTTGCCGAGACGCTCCGGCACCATTAAATCCGGCGCCCATAAATTGGGGACGGATGAGCAACGCTGAGCGGTGCCGGGGCCAGACATGGCAAGCCGCGGCAAGCAGTGGCGGGATGTGCGCATCTGGCGGACCATGAAACCTCCGGCGGGGCCTCACGCGACCCAGCTTCTACCTGACCGCCGCCGACTACGACCCGTGATGAACGGGGAAAGTCGTTGCCCGAGACACCCAACATCTACATCAAGCTGTTTGCCAAGAGCCTGAAGATCGCCGCGGTGCGCGCACAGCCGCCATCGGCCACTCCGCCCGAAGCGCATTATCTGGCGGCACTTTTCGGCCAAAAATGCCAATACCCTGATGGTATTTGTCTTACTGCCATTCTGGACAATCCTATTGGTACGAACCACCGCTTTCGTTTTCATCCTACCTGTAGTCGTCAACGGCTCCTGATGTTGCATCATCAGCGAGCCGGTGAATGCTCTATGCCCAGTTCTCAACTGATCTCGTACCATGACCCATATTCTGCTGCCGCTGTGATCACAACACAAGCGAGCGTCATGAAAGGCATCGACGAGTTACTTCCGCGCCGCACTGTGGGGGCAAAACCCCTGTCCGCTTCTGCCGGATTTACTTCCCGGCTGCAGAGCGCAATTGCCGAGAACTTGTTGTATTCGCGAAATTGCCGAGATTGAACTACCGCCGCGGCGCGGTCGCGGCGGCACCGACGACCGAACGATCGGTAATATGTTGCGGTCCTGTCTGTCGCTCAAACGGCGCAGAGACGCCGCCGCACTGAACCCGCATCCTGCTGATACTGACTCGCCTGCTGTACTACTCTCGCGACCGTCTCGCGGTTGCGCGCCCGTATCTCAAAGCTGAATGGGAGAATGACTGTGAACATTTCACTTAAAGAAACAGAACATCATTACGCACCACGCTGTCACTGTCCTCCAACAACTGAAACTGGCCCACTGAAACCAATCCTGCTGACACTGATCTGCTGTACTTTGGATCCCGACCGTCACAGATTGCGCCTGAAAGTAATATCAAACTGGGAGCTTTCCGACATTACTGGTTTCCTAAATGCCAAATTTCTGGCACCAAGCTGAGCATGCACAGCCTGCGGCTGACTGCCTGGGCCGTGCTGACTTTTCTATGTTGCAATTCTGGTGATGTCCCTGTCGTGGACGTGGAGCGCGCGCTTCACCGAGAACTTGCGTAGACGCGATGCTACTATTCACTGAAGTGGTACCAAGATCATCAATGACGACAAATGGATTCTGGCCATTAAAGGCAGTTTCCCTGTCGGGGGCCGCGTCATCACTACCGTGCTGGGTACCCTTGGCGGCGATCGGTCCCCGGGCAGACATGCGATGCAACGGATGATTATGGCCATTCTGCTGTGCACCGATGATCATCCGCGTCGGCCGCGGCGGGTGTCTGCTTCTTCTATACCCGGCAAGGGCTGGCGGGTACCTCGGCGTCATCCGTGCCCGCGCCACGCTAGGCACGCCGTTTGTGATCATTACCGTCAACACGCGGCCTGACGGCTTTGATTACTCGCTGGTCGGGGCGTCGCTGGGCATGGGGAGCTTCTCCCAGCCGCACCTTTCCGTCCGTGTACGCTGATCCTGCGGCGTAGGTCTCCGGCTGTGTTTTGCGCTTCATTACCTCCTTCGATGGTGGTGTCCTGTTCACGCCGGCCTGAGCAACGCATTCCGCCGAATCTCCGGCCTGCGGAGACAGATTGGCCCGACCATTCTGGCGGTCGCCGCCGTACTGGTGGTGGTATCGGCCCTGCTGTGCGACCATTGAATGCCTGCGGGCCCGTAAACGGGCTAGTCCGTACCGACCGGATTTCATAATTCACCTTTCTGCCCGGCGTATTAGCTCGGACCGGGCAGAGTTTTTCAGACATGCAGAGTACGAAATGGGCAGTCAATACATCAAGATTAAGGCCACATCTGACGGTGAGTGGCACTGGATGAAAGTAACGGACAATACGAACCGTTAAAGCAAGATTTTGCACCGGTGCGGTGATCGAGTCCCGCTGTCTCCGGCGAAACCCTCCGTCGAGCGTCGCGGCCACGGCGAGCGCGCGAGTGGAGTGCGATGCCATTACTTGAGCGGATGGACACTCATTTTTAAAATGCACCGCGCCATGGTGGATAACCATGAAATGCTGGCGGAGAAGCTTCGGCGGACCGGGCCAAACTTGCCGGGCCCTCTCCGGCGAGTGGGACGAGACAATTGAAATTCTGCAAATGCGGCCTGCAGTATTCCGGTAATACGGGAGCGAGACTATTCGGGGCATTGCCGAACGGCGCATCCTGCGGCCGGGTGATCAAAAAGCCACTGGAGTATGACGTCACCGTTCAGCTCCGGCACTTGGTGGGTTCGGCTGGTTTATCCCGTTTGCCATCGGTACCGACACCTTTTGATATTTATAAACCGTCTACCGAAATCGCCGCTGTTCATGCAACGCATGATGGACGATCATCGAAACAGACGCACAAGGCGTGGATTGTGTTCACGGTGACCGTGAAACCCAGTAAACGCCTGGTACGACGACCAATGCCATTATGCCTGGTAGGCTG
Source organism: Sabatieria punctata (assembly GCA_030248155.1). Taxonomy (NCBI): domain Eukaryota; kingdom Metazoa; phylum Nematoda; class Chromadorea; order Araeolaimida; family Comesomatidae; genus Sabatieria; species Sabatieria punctata. Next base: position 38,042 of record JASANB010003367.1, read on the forward strand.
CAACGGCAGCGCTCGCCGCCAGTACCGGCTAAGTACGGCAAGAAAAGCCTTTCATGCTGTTGGGCGGTGCGAAAAACCACCTTTGAAGAATGCGCCAATGGGTATCTGCTGATCGAAAACGTACTGATGTCGGCTTTATTTCTGCCGGTCCATTGTCTGGCAGTATCTAACATTTGCCGTAGTGGAAGGATCTATGACAGGATTCATCCGAGCTGCAACAGGCCTCAAGTATTGCCATTGAAGCGACGCCATGAACCCAGATGCCATTTGGGTCAACTGAAAAGCTCTCCGCAAAGCCAAGAGGCTGCATCCTACCACATTGATTTTGGGCGTGAAGCCGGTGCCAACACTGGGCAACCGTAACCCGGAGCTGCCGGGAAGCTACGTGACGGTTACTTCGTTGGCCCGATGTACGCAGGCGTGACTTGTGTATCTCCAATTGCCAAAGATGCGAGATCTTCGGCAACCGCAACATCGCAGACGGCTGCATCAACGGTGGCCTGCAGATGATCACAATTGGGCAACGGTGCCTGCATCTTCACCCAAGACAGCTGCTACACCGAGAAGTTGTCGGCAACGACAGATGTGGAGCGTAATCAGTGACCAAGTAGTGTGTTGCACCGCATCCGACACCTACCATTTGGCGGTATCAGGAAGCCGACGGTGGGTAATGGGTTCAGGGTAAAGATGCGATCGACTTCTTCACCCAAGGTTGCCGCCATCCGTTACGGTTGGGCCCCACAAGCGGCCGGCCACCAGCGGCGACGGGATTCCGGCGTGCACGGCGCGTCGCGGCCTGTGAATAAAAAAAACCACCTGTTTGGCAAGGTGGTTTTTGCGCCCGGGGCCGTTTCTGCCCTACCTGTGAGCATGTATCCGCCAGTTGTACCCGATGCGCTCACCGGTCGGATGCCGTAATGGCAATACAGGGCAGTGCTATCGCCCAGGTCGCGCGTATTCGCAGCGGCTGTGGATTACGGGTATACCACACCCGGTGGCGGAAACGGCTGGCCACAATCCCCAGTTACGACTTCGCGCAGCGTTAAAGGCTGCAGCAAGCTTCTGCGCGATTCGGTGAGGTCAATCTGCAGGAGACTTCCGGCAGAGACGGGCCGAGGCCATTACGAGCAAACCGATAGCCGCAAATAAACTCAAAATGGCCGTGTTGTCGTCTGGTCACAACGCCAGCACTGCTGCGAAAATGACAATGCATTGCCGACTTTCCACACTGAGAACCAGGCAGCTGCCAAAACTTTCAACAATCGGGGTGAGCACTATGACCCAGGTAAAACCGGTCACCCCGCAAGCGAACGGCATTTCCTGTTGCACCAATGGCACCACAGGCACAGAATGTGATCATTACCCATTGTGTGCTCATTTGAATATAAATGTCCATGCTGCAGCTTTAGGCTGAGACCGGCACCAGCCAACTGGCACTTTTAGCCCGGAAATCTGGGTGCCGGAAATAGTTTGCAATTTCCCTGCGGACACCGATCCGGGATTAAAACTGCTTGAAAACGATAGTCATACAGGTGCTGCTGGCAGAATAGAACAATTGCACATCCGTGACCGTATCCCCGGGACCTGCGAGCTCAGGCGCAGCTGCAACCGCTGAAGGCCAGCCGCAACTCATCCGGAACGCAAATGGAGGCTGTTGCTGCTGGCGCACGCTCCATAGCCGTACGCTCCACCTGCGCGGGCAACTCTACATGCGAAACCGGACCCAGCTGATGCCGTCGGCCGCAGCTGCTTCAATCCGGAAAGCGGATCAGCAGCTAGCTGCCGCGCAAATCAACATGATGAAACAGCTCACCATTATCGATTCGGTGCCGTAGCAAGGTGCCGCTTCCAGTAAGCCATCTTCACCGGCACCACCGAGTTTATCCGCCGGCAGGTGCGGCGTAGGCGGTCGCATTTGCAACCGGACGCCATCACGGAGTGTGCTGGCGTGTACCACCGGATATTAATGTTCAGCTGAAAAGTGAACTGGTACTGCCAGGGCGGCATAATCAATAGCAGGCAGACCAGCGGAATCTGTTTGAGCAGAGGTTATTATTTTCATAGTTCTCCGCCACAAGTACCGGCAGCTGCGACATACATTGTGATATGAATTACAGAAAGGAACGCTGCAAACAATTCTACAGTACCTTGGGATCAAAAAAGGCACCGGTCGGTGCTGACTTTTGCGACCAGTATATTGTTGGAGACGGTAATAAACATGGCCTGTCTTACCTTCCCGGAGTCCGCCTTGCTCAGGTTAAAGCTGGGGGCATCCGGGGGTGAGTCTTAACCCATTCATCAGCCGGTAGCAGCGTCGTGTATAGAAGGTGGTTTCGGGCGCAAGATAGTGATGTAGATGCTGACGCGCAGTCTTTCTACCACAGCATTTCTTCGTCCCGCAGGCACAGCTACATCCGCTGCCGATCTGGTCCACGCTTCTGTGGCGGTTCGGACGGACATCTACGCATGAGCTCGTACCACCGGTTTCAATCACGAACGGGAATATGCCTGTCGATGCACTAGAATTTGTTCTCGGCAACTCAGAACTTTTGCTTCGCTTCCGTGCATTGGCACCATTCCCGGTGCAACACACTGGTGGACATCGACGAGCTGCGAATCGTGATGCATCAACGTGAATGGCGCGGCCATGCGGTCCGGCAGCATATTCGCGTCAAGTTCCCACATCCGGCGCGTCATGGTCAAGTGAGCGTGGGGGGTTGAGGCACCGATGTAACATTTCCTTAGGAAACTTCCATGCAGTACCAAGAGCCCCCGAACACCTGACGGATCGTGCACCGCGGATCAACCATCACGCTGACCCTTTCTGGGTGTGTGGAGCAGCGAAGGTTGGCGTAGTGGGAAACATTTCTACCTGACCGGAATCCTGCTGTACACCGCCTTCATTTTGCACCTGTATATGATATTCCCTGACATCCAAGGACGTCAGACCGGAACGCCACGAACGTTGCTATCCCGGGAAGCCCCGGAACATTTTTGTGTGGAGCGATTTGCCATTTTCGGTGTAAAACCTCCGATTTATTTTATTGGGGCTGCGGGACTACACAACCAGCGGCCGTTCTCCATGGAAAAAAATCCTGCCAGTCTGGCACTGACAATGCGATTTAAAACCGGCAATAAACGAAACTGCTGATAAAAGCAGATCGTTATCAATGATAAAAGAGGCTGAAACTGCAACTGTGGGGAAAATGGCAAGAGAATGGGGCACCCCCTTGTTTTGCAACGAAAGATAACATGCAACTTGTACACCAACTAAACCACCGGATAATCCGGTGGCTGCTGAATCTTCCGTCAGGATTAGCCACGGCTTTAATAAGCAGTCTTATGCGACAAAGCCTTTATTTATTTGCGCGACCTGATAACGCTTATTCCGCCAGTACCTTGTGTACATTGTGCTAACGATGATAAGGCTTACAGCTATGCTTTACCAGTACCGCCCCACCGGGACCCGCACCGGGGCGTGTCCTTCGGCGCGGCGGCTGCGTGACGTACACGATATTGTGCTGTGTACACATCATCCTTCGGCCAGAACAGCGGATAACACCGCGCTGACCCGCCGGCTGGCTGGTCTTCCTGTGATGATGCCGGATGTGCGGCCGCCTGCCATGGCTGAAGAACGATCGGCGAGGAAGTCGATCCGGTACGATGCGGTGTGTCTTCTTGGTCGGACCTACTGTCGTAAAGCAGTTCTCACCTGCTCGCCCGGCCTACCTCCGTTCGGCGGCACGTCCCACACAATTGGCGGCGGCGTCGGGCTGGCCGCCTAATCCTAACCGAGACAGATAAAAAAATGAGCTGTGAAACCCGAAACGCGATGTGTCTGCTGCGACAAGCAGAACGGGGGGAGACCGAGACGCGGTGGCTTAAGGATGCCGGTTTCGCGGGATGCTGGGTAAATGTCTGTAAGTGTAAAGTTACATAAAACGTGCGACAAAGCGCCGCAATCGACTACGTTTACCTTCGAATCGCCTTTCTGCTTGCCGTTGGCAACCGCATGACGCGCATGCCCCCACTTCAGCGATTCGCGCCATCATTGTGCTGCAGCTCAACTACATACGCACCGTGACCATCATTCTTCAGGCATGCTGCTGCTGATTTATGCCGTTGAAGGAGCAGGGTCGTTGTACACCCTGTGGATGGCAATCGATGCTGCTGGCATGACCCCTGTAAGCAACCTGCTGACCCCTGCTGTCGCTGAGCTGAACTTGTGTCCCTGACACGACGATTTTTGTTTTCAGCTCATGGCGGATATTTTCGCTACGAGATGCAACTGCTGCTGCGGCTGCAGCGGCCGTTTTCCTCACTTTGTTGCTGATTCCACTGATTAGCAGAGCAGCGACCTACCGCGGAATTACACCTGGCTGGTCGCCACACTGATTCACCACCAGCCCCATGCCTTTTCTGCTGTTTTATCATGTACCGCTGAGCTTATCCCCCACCACGGGAGCATCATCTGCTGATCTCGAGTTGCCGCATTGACCTACCGCAGCATCTGGATTAACTATCCTCACGGCCCTGCCCCGGTACCTACTTCGTGTGTGAGCCAGCGAAATTCGCCCGTAAGAAATTGTGAGCAACCGAGTAAGACCGCCTCCTTTCAGGATCAGCTGAAAATTGTGTCACTGGCGACGATGGCGCCGGCCGCACAGCCCATGAAAATGGGTGCACCCCTGGCAATATGCGAGGACACTGCTCAAAAAATCTCGCTGGATTACCCAGAGGACCCTGCGGGAGACACCAAAATTCTCCGCCAACAGGTAGAAAACTGTACCGGTCACCTGCAGCGGCTGGCCAGCGCCGTTAAGGAGAACTGGCAACGGGCGATTTTTCCGGCAGACCGTTTTCTGAATGATGCAGAACGCTGGTCCGTGTTACTTTTTTGGCCGTTATCTTAAACCGGTGGTTACACAACATTGTGCCAATATCGCCGGTTCGATTCACACGGCGGGCGGTCATTAATACCAACGAGATAATGCCTGCCGCCGATGCGGACCAAACCCGGTCGAGCTGGAGCTGCGCGCTGAAGCCGATGCTGACAAAGTCGGATCGAATATCCGCGACCATGGCAGGCATCCGCTGGATCGGGCAGAAGCCATCGGCAAACCGCTGTCCTTGCCGAAACGGCCTGGGAATCGATTTTTGTTTTCTGACCGCCTCAGCCCTGACCATCTACGGCGGTGAGTACGCCTTTATAACCATCCGCGGGGCGAAGCACATGACTGGTAGTCGCTGCCGGTTTCAAGCCTGACAGCCTGTCCGCCTCTCCGACAACCGGGGACATTGCAATGAGCGACGCCCCGACATTCTGATTGTTGATGACGACAAGCGCGCATGTTCTGTCCGGAGCAGCGGCGTGACGGACCGCTGGTTGCCAACAGTGCTGAACGAGGCGGGAGCGTCTAGCCGAGCCGACGGAGCCTGCCGGGACTATGCGACCTGGACCTGAGAGATGGACGGGGCATCCGGTATTACCCTGATCCCAGCTGTCCGCTGTCCACGAATAAGATTCTGATCGACAGGACTGTACGGTATTTCCACTGTAAGATTGAAGCCGTGCCAAACTCGGCAAACTGTTGCAGCTTGCCGTGCAATTGGTTCTCGCCAGAGCTAGTCACATTGAACCAGTTGAAACATTGATATTGCGGAAAACCCATGTCTGTGGGACGACGGAATGGGAGCATGTCCAAAAAGAGGTGCTGAGAAGACATGACGGCAACATTTCCGCCACCGCCGGAGCACTGGGCATGCACTGGCACTACAGCACACAAACTTGTTAAACGCCCGTTCGAAAGGACACGGCGGAGCAGCTTCTCTCGGCAGCCTGCTCGTCAACTGTAGACGCGAAGAGTGCGGAGTACCGTGTCGGGTAGTACCGTAAGTGGCGATAAATGATGATGCCGTTCGATGGCTCCGGGAATAATCGCGGCGAGAGTACTGAATGTATTCGTTGTGGACACTGCTCCGGCGTGTAGACATCGTTTATCCACAGCATGAACGCCATCGTCAGCCGCCGGCAAATACAAACATCCGGCTGATAAACACGCAGAGAACGGAGTACGCAAGAAGTTCTTTTGTCAGCTTCGCTTCCACCAGTACTAATACCGATGCTCACCAGCGCCGGTATCACAATGGTGCGAAACCGTTCACCCGAAACTTCTGCCGGTTTCCTGACCAACGATGGTCAGCCCCAGCAGCGCCACTGGCCGCCGTGGCAGATCCCAACCCAAGCATCAGCGTCAGCGCACGTGACCAACAAAATGAATCGCCAGCTCCGGGAAAATACCCCGCCCGCAGCTACCACAACAACATCGGGAGCGGCGAGCGGCTCCCAGAAGAGCACAGATGCTGTAACTGCAGTTGTCGGCTGGGACTTTCAAGGAGCCCGGTAGGCAAGGCAGCAGGAAGGAGACGAATATCCTGCCTGGAGCCAGCCAGAGCCGGCCGCGAGAGATCGGTTGTTGGGCTCATGTTGTCCTCCTGGCGGATGACGGCGCCGCATCAGCAATGCATCCTGCCCACTGCCCTGTGAGCGTTACATAATAATTCTTCCGGCAACCATCCTACCGTACCAAGATGTTTCTTATACAATTAATTAGCTGTCGCCGGAGCATTTGTTGCATTGACCTCCAGCAAATATCCGTCACGCCCAGCTGTTAAGCTGAACATGGGCTGCACTGAGCAACGGCTGGCTATGCCCTGCCCGCAGTCTTCAGCCGCAATCTACAGTAACTCGGCCTCGGTTTCAAAACAGGAAAATGGCAACCCCAGCCTCTCATCACTGACAATCCCCAGACGGGATTTCAGATTGCCGTATAAAGATTAAGGGTAGCGGCAGACCAGTAAGGCGCTGAAAACAGGCCTGTTCGATGTGTTCTACACGTCGGCAAAGCGGCCTACGCCAGAGGAATTACGCGTGGCATACCTGCATTTCCTGCTACCGGTGTTCGGCTGCTTCGCTCGCTCTGCGGACGCTTGTGGCTGTGCGGCGGCTGGCAATGCAGTGGCCGCGAGCTTGTGAGCAGTTGTCACTGACTACGAGATGCTGAATCGGCGGTTGCAGATCCGCCAGACATCTTTCTTGCAACCCGGAACGTCATCATTTCAGACGAGACTGGCGCTGGCCTACGCATCGGGGCGCAGACGGGTTGGAAATGCCCCGTAACCTTCCGGAGGTTCGAGACGCTGAATGATCATCTGTGCCTGACGGGCCTCACCCAACGAGTCGCCTGGCTCACCGGCTGGGCGGCAAGGCTTTTTGTTGAGTTTGTGCATGACCGCGCTGCGAAGTAGGTCGCCCCTGATCAGAGTCTTACTGGCGAACATCGGCCGCGACAGCAGAGCCTCTCCTGCCCTGCAAGCCGGCTGGGTGGGGAGCAGCGAACTCTGTCTGCATGGGATAAACCCTGACGGGACTGTGGCGGCGAGAATCCACCACCAGACAGTCGCCAAATGCCACGAAGCCGGTTTAAGAAGCAGTGCCTGTCCATCTCAGCGGCAGCTTCCGGTGCGGCTGTGTGAACTCGGGGAGCCCATTCGGGGCAGGGCCGCAGCCTGCGGCGGCGGACGCATCCACCCTTGCTGTACGGCCTGCTCGCAGCTCTGAATTTTAGGTACCAGTGCGCGCTTCTCTGCAGGTTTATCCCAGGGCTTGCTGCCAGTGCAGCGCGAGCCGCCCCTTGGGCCTGCTGATTTTGCTGGCTGTTCTGCGGCTTCGGTGCAGCGGCTGATGCGCCGGCCGCCGCCGGTGAAGCTGGCAGTCTGCGGTTGCGAATGCTCCGGCAGTGAGAATTCCCCACGTGCCAGTCGGTGGTGGCGCGCGACAGCCTTCGCGGGGCAACCAACTGACAATGGCGCGTCGGATGCGCGTGTCTTGTGACGCTCCATGAAGCTATCCTGCTCGATGCTGTGTGAATGCCCGGCGTACCCACTGCGGATGGCACCTGGTCGGTGGTTTCCAACATATTCAGTGCATGAGAATGAACTTTCGCGGAAACCGATAATGGCATGTATCCTGTCCGCCCCGGGCCGTTAACGATCCGGCCACACACCGGCCGTACCCAATCCTCGCCCTGAGTCTGTGCCGCTGATATCGCATTCACAAGAGTGCAGTTCCAGTGTACCTCAGGATTTTCCATGACCTCAATGGCAAAACTGCATCTGCCGGACGCTGCCGAGGATGCTCTGCCTGCTGTTCGCTGTCATCCTACACCGGTGGCGGCTGTCGCCTGCGCGCTTCGCCGGTCTGGGACGTTACGAGAACAACGCCAGCTATACTTTCGTAATGCGCGATCGCAAGTATGCTTTGACCAGTGCCTGCAAATCTTCATCAAGGTTTCAAATAAGTTTTTTATCCGCCAAGTGAACCGGGGAAGGCATCATTCAGTTCGAGCATCAGTAGCAAATGCAGTGCCCAGCTCTTCCAGACGGGCCCGAAACATTCCGACGGGAGTGCGCGCAGCGCCATTTTGTTGGTTTTCCGTGACACTGTCAGCCATCTAATGATCTCATGGGTTGCCGGATGCTTGAGCATGCAAATCCTGGTGAATACTTACAGTTGTTCGTGGACAGGCGTTGCCCCGATATCGCCTTGTTCGGCTGTACCGGAGCCGGTCACACCGAGAGCCAGACGGGGAGAAACCGGCGCGATTTGCGTGGAATCGATGCTGCAGTGTGCAGGCCACGAGAATCCTGACAGGTCCCGCAGCGCGCCATGACGGTTGCTTCCGGCGAGGCATTCCCGGCCCGTAGGCCGTTGACGTACGTGCCTGACAGGCGCCGGCGGATGCCGCTGCCAGCAGTTAGCCGCCGAATTTCGTCGATATGAACAGTGAACGAATCGCCTTATCTGAATTAGGGACTAATTTTTCGATGTTGGGCGGGCGATAATGTGCCGAACTCGTATTAGTACCGCGTAACCTACTGTGTCGGAATGTTAATGGTGCGGGCACCGGCATCAATCGCTGCTCGTAATCCGGCATGAGCTTTCAAATTCAAGCGACTGGCGTCTTCCAGGGAAAACTCAACATCGGCAACCATTGAGCGCAACCACGTGATGTACAGTGCTCGACAACCTGGTCCGGCTCCATCTGCAACTTGTATGTGGATCGCGCGTGGCAATGAAGGTATGAATCCGGCGGAATGACGTTTTCAGCGCTTCACCGGCCGCAGTCGATGTCTTTATCCGGCGCCATGACAGAGAACGAGATGGTGCTACTGTGGCTGTTGACGATGGTACCGCACGTGAGGTCGCGAACTGGCAATGGTAAGCCGCCTCGACAATGCGCATTTTTGGCACAACTGGCAATGCGCAGCTTTCCTCGCCGGTCATCGACGCGCCGGAGCGCGCTCTATACACCGTCGCACAATGTTATACATCGAAAATAATAACCTGATTGATTGTCGAACATGGTTTGGTAGTACTGATGGCTGTTGTCCCATTTGGAGAGGTCGCTCTGCTGGCGCTGCCGGCTGGTAACCGGTTACCTGCTGTATAGTAAAGCTGTTCTGAAAAGGAACCCTGTTGCGGCAGCAGCGCGGCGAGACCGGCCACTGTCGTGATTCTAATACCAACCTGACGGGAAACGGGGGGGGGGGGGGGGGGGGGGGGGGGGGGGGGTGGCTGTCTGCGAAGCGGAGCCGATCAGGCACCGATTACTGGGGTCCGTCAAAACCGCTGCGAAAGACGCTTTGATGTACCGGTAGGACGGGAGGCTCCGGCATGGGACGTTGCAAGACGCGAGCATCTCCCATTGGTGGCAGTACGTTTCACCGCGCTAGGTGCCGAAGCGCTACGAGACGCGCGCGGGGTGTTCGGTTACACCCGGCGGCCGGCGGAGCACCAACGGGATAATGACTGAACGCCTGCGCCGCCTACATGGCGGGGAAACTGTATGCGTGGC
>JASANB010003368.1:0-55764 GCA_030248155.1 Sabatieria punctata
CAAATGACAACAAATCAAATTCCCGCCTTGCCTGAATCAATACCATTACCGTATACCGTACTTTGTATAACCATTACGATTACGCAATATGACGTAAAAATGCAACAGTAAAACCGAAAACGCGCATAATAGGGAGACCGCTGGCGCGGCAACCTCGACCGGTTGCCGCTGCCGCGGCACCCTCGATTTTCAGGTAATTCAAAGAGTATGACTTTGAAAGTGTAGGAATGATTGAGAATAACATACTGAGCCATAGGTTGAACATGAATCGTAAGGTTGTGGTGGAATTGAGAGACCAATTGACAACAAGCCATTATGCAATGAAAAAGAACAGTTCTTTCTGCAAGGCCCCAGTATGCATCTGTCTACATTGGTCGTGATCTGACGCCATGGCAAGCCAAGAAAGCTTTTGACTTGCGGAAGGAATTGCGGCTATGACGTGAGAATGGCGAAACTAATATTTTTGTAGACTACCGCACGCTTTGTATTCGGAGTGCAAAGACCAAAGCCTCCAATTGTTAATGTTTTCGTTACTTTGTTTACTTTGATTCGTTTCAGTTGGCATAGCGAATAGTCTAGATAAGTAGAGAAGTGTGTTTTAGGGCCGCATTATGTCAATGTCTGGCGATTTGTGGGCCGTTGCCCAAGTGGTAACAAAAGAGTAAATCAGAGCGGGCAATCCTGCAGTTCAACGGGTTCTGAAATTGAAGAATTTCAAAAACATGGCCATATGTGACTTTTCTTCGTAAAACCGGTAAAATGACGATTTTGAAGATTTTCTATTTCTGAAAAGCACCATGGAAAGGTATCTATCATTTGGAACAGAGTTTAAATATCGGAATCATTCATTTGCCGAACTTCCTGCTAAAATCTGTGTTGATTAATAATTGATACAGTGCGTTGATTACAGAAGGTGCAGATTTCTTAACTATGGGATTTTCGATCATGTTTTTGAAATTCCCCAATTTCAGTGCCCTTTGAGCTACAGGTCTACCCGGTCAAGTCTGTTATGCCCAATGGCAGCACCAATCATTCCTGCAACTTTCAAAGCCAATATCCGTGGACCACCCTGATCCTTAGTTTTTTTGGTCATAAAGCCACCACTAGCTGCAATTTTTGCGCCAAATTTGTAGCCAGTTGTTATGTTAATTTTTGCTGAAAATTTGAGCCACATCGATTAAGAAATTACCGAGAACAAAACATTTGAGTGTAGGTCAAAAGAGCGATGGCACACTTTTTCTCTAAACTGCATATTACATACGTGGCACTTTATCTTTCAGGAATTTTTTTCATTTTTGCTTGGAGCCGAGTAAGGTATGGGTCGATCCTCCCTTCTGTGGGCATTCTCCAATCCAGTCTGATCTCTACATCCCGCTGTCATTTGGTCACTATCTTTTTCCGGCTCTCGTCGACACAGGCGCTGAGGTCAATATGTTGAGCAGTCCTGTAGCACAACAGACTCAAGACTATTGGTTGCAGTACATCCCACAAAGTCATACCGTTTCATCTGCGTTTGGCGATTCATACCTTTGCGATGTGATTCATCTGACCGTTTCGACTGATACTCACCACTGCCCTAGCATGTCTTTTGTAGTGAATCCGGCGATCGAGGCGTCTGACCAAGTCATTCTCACAGAAGCAAGTGCAGCACGATTAGGTTTTAATGTGGCGATCTTTCGGGATGATCGAGTGTCAAGTTCCTGTTCCCCGGCTCAAAGCCGTTTCTCTGAAGATGTGAGTGGTCCGCAAATGGAGCCATCTCAAAGCGCGCTTTCTGGGGCCCGACGTTGTGACTCCTGCGATTCAATCACTCGATGTTTCTTCTTTGGCGGAAAGCCATCTTCATTCTGCTTCTGTTGGCATCGTGCACAAAGCACCTCAATGCGCATTTCTTTTGGCACACGCGGAAGAACCCGACGTTGTGGCCTCTGCCGACACTACCGATTCGGCTATGTTTGTGGGTACCCATCAGGACGTCCAAGATGATTCAGTTGTGGCTAGCTCAGTTTGCTCAGCAGTGGACGGTCCTGTTCTCTTAGATGTCAAAAGGAGGAAGAAGAAGAGGCGAAGGAGGAAGAAGAAAGAAGAGGAAAAGGAAGATGGAAGAGAAAGAAAGAGGATGGGGAGAAGGAAGAAAGAAGAAGAGAAAGAGAAAGAGAAGGAAGAGAAAGAAGGTTAGAAAAGAAGAAATATGTTTTGGGAAAGAAGGAGAAAGATGATGATGATGAGAAGGAAAGTGCTGAGAAGTAAGGGAGTGATGGGAAGTAAGAGGATGAGAAGAAAAGGGATGAAGAAGAGGAAGAGGATTAAGAGGAGGAGAAGGAGGAAAGTGAGAGGAGGAAGAAAGAGAATGAAAGGAAGGAAGAAGAGAAGGATGAAGAGAAGGTTGAGAGTAAGGAGAAAGAGAAGGCCGAGATGTAGCATGTGGGAGATCGAGTCCCGGCCCCACAGTTGCAGTTCCCACAGTTCATTTCCCGATTGTCAGGCACAGCGGCGGCCAGTCGACACTCGTTGAAAGGGGAGTGATGAAGAGTTTGATAGTTTTGTGTGAGTGTTTGTAGTAGCAAGTTAGCGAGTGGTTGCGTGTATGTGCATTTGAGAGTGTGTGCGTGTGTTGTGTTGTTATACCAGATCTACTAGTAAAGTCTCCACTTCTCTTTCAACACCTAAGTCAGGGCTACATAACTCTATCAACAATCCTCCACATTCTAATGAAATAATTATGCCAGAGCAGCAGGCTTTATGACAAATTACAGGCTCATTAAATGTGCCATTATTTTGCATCAAGCTATACACCTAAATCAGGGCTACAAAACTCTATCAGCAATTTTTTTCTGATAAAGGATGTGACCCTTCTGCATTCTGAAGTGCAGTGAGAAGTGGAGACTTTACTAGTAGATCTGGTATAACAACACAACACACGCACACACTCTCAAATGCACATACACGCAACCACTCGCTAACTTCTACTCTAACTTCTAACTCTAACTTCTACTTCTAACTGCTACACTGGTATGATACAAAACTCTATCAGCAATTTTTTTCTGATAAAGGATGTGACCCTTCTGCATTCTAATGAAATAGTTATACCAGTGTAGCAGGCTTTATGACAAATTAGAGGCTCATTAAATGTGCCATTATTTTGCATCAAGCTATACGATGAAGAGTTTGATAGTTTTGTGTGAGTGTTTGTAGTAGCAAGTTAGCGAGTGGTTGCGTGTATGTGCATTTGAGAGTGTGTGCGTGTGTTGTGTTGTTATACCAGATCTACTAGTAAAGTCTCCACTTCTCACTGCACTTCAGAATGCAGAAGGGTCACATCATTTATCAGAAAAAAATTGCTGATAGAGTTTTGTAGCCCTGATTTAGGTGTATAGCTTGATGCAAAATAATGGCACATTTAATGAGCCTGTAATTTGTCATAAGGTTGCTACACTGGTATAATTATTTCATTAGAATGCAGAAGGGTCACATCCTTTATCAGAAAAAAATTGCTGATAGAGTTTTGTAGCCCTGATTTAGGCGTTTAGCTTGATGCAAAATAATGGCACATTTAATGAGCCTGTAATTTGTCATAAAGGTTGCTACACTGGTACAATTATTTCATTAGAATGCAGAAGGGTCACATCCTTTATCAGAAAAAAATTGCTGATAGAGTTTTGTAGCCCTGATTTAGGCGTATAGCTTGATGCAAAATAATGGCACATTTAATGAGCCTGTAATTTGTCATAAAGCCTGCTGCTCTGGCATAATTATTTCATTAGAATGTGGAGGAGTCACATCCTTTATCAGAAAAAAATTGTTGATAGAGTTATGTAGCCCTGACTTAGGTGTATAGCTTCATGCAAAATAATGGCACATTTAATGAGCCTCTAATTTGTCATAAAGCCTGCTACACTGGTATAATTATTTCATTAGAATGTGGAGGAGTCACATCCTTTATCAGGAAAAAATTGTTGATAGAGCTATGTAGCCCTGATTTAGGTGTATAGCTTGATGCAAAATAATGGCACATTTAATCAGCCTGTAAATTGTCATAAAGCCTGCTGCTCTGGCATAACTATTTCATTAGAATGTGGAAGAGTCACATCCTTTATCAGAAAAAAATTGCTGATAGAGTTATGTAGCCCTGACTTAGGTGTATGGCTTGATGCAAAATAATGGCACATTTAATGAGCCTGTAATTTGTCATAAAGCCTGCTGCTCTGGCATAATTATTTCATTAGAATGTGGAGGAGTCACATCCTTTATCAGAAAAAAATTGTTGATAGAGTTATGTAGCCCTGACTTAGGTGTATGGCTTGATGCAAAATAATGGCACGTTTAATGAGCCTGTAATTTGTCATAAAGCCTGCTACACTGGTATGATTATGTATTTCATTAGAATGCAGAAGGGTCACATCCTTTATCAGAAAAAAATTGCTGATAGAGTTTTGTAGCCCTGATTTAGGTGTATAGCTTGATGCAAAATAATGGCACATTTAATGAGCCTGTAATTTGTCATAAAGCCTGCTACACTGGTATAACTATTTCATTAGAATGTGGAGGAGTCACATCCTTTATCAGAAAAAAATTGCTGATAGAGTTTTGTAGCCCTGATTTAGGTGTATAGCTTGATGCAAAATAATGGCACATTTAATGAGCCTGTAATTTGTCATAAAGCCTGCTACACTGGTATAACTATTTCATTAGAATGCAGAAGGGTCACATCATTTATCAGAAAAAAACTGCTGATAGAGTTTTGTAGCCCTGATTTAGGTGTATAGCTTGATGCAAAATAATGGCACATTTAATCAGCCTGTAAATTGTCATAAAGCCTGCTGCTCTGGCATAACTATTTCATTAGAATGTGGAAGAGTCACATCCTTTATCAGAAAAAAATTGCTGATAGAGTTATGTAGCCCTGACTTAGGTGTATGGCTTGATGCAAAATAATGGCACATTTAATGAGCCTGTAATTTGTCATAAAGCCTGCTACACTTGTATAATTATTTCATTAGAATGCAGAAGGGTCACATCCTTTATCTGAAAAAAATTGCTGATAGAGTTTTGTAGCCCTGATTTAGGTGTATAGCTTGATGCAAAATAATGGCACATTTAATGAGCCTCTAATTTGTCATAAAGCTTGCTACACTGGTATAATTATTTCAGTTGAATGCAGAAGGGTCACATCGTTAATCAGAAAAAATTGCTGACAGGGCTACATAACTCTATCAACAATTTTTTTCTGATAAAGGATGTGACTCTTCCACATTCTAATGAAATAATTATGCCAGAGCAGCAGGCTTTATGACAAATTACAGGCTCATTAAATGTGCCATTATTTTGCATCAGGCTATACACCTAAATCAGGGCTACATTACTCTCAGCAATTATTTCCTGATAAAGGATGTGACCCTTCTGCATTCTAATGAAATAATTATACCAGTGTAGCAGGCTTTATGACAAATTACAGGCTCATTAAATGTGCCACTATTTTGCATCAAGCTATACACCTAAGTCAGGGCTACAAAACTCTATCAGCAATTTTTTCTGATAAACGATGTGACCCTTCTGCATTCTAATGAAATAATTATACCAGTGTAGCAACCTTTATGACAAATTAGAGGCTCATTAAATGTGCCATTATTTTGCATCAAGCCATACACCTAAATCAGGGCTACAAAACTCTAGCAATTTTTTCTGATGAACGATGTGACCCTTCTGCATTCTAATGAAATAATTATACCAGTGTAGCAACCTTTATGACAAATTACAGGCTCATTAAATGTGCCATTATTTTGCATCAAGCTATACACCTAAGTCAGGGCTACATAACTCCATCAACAATTTTTTTTCTGATAAAGGATGTGATCCTTCTGCATTCTAATGAAATAATTATGCCAGAGCAGCAGGCTTTATGACAAATTACAGGCTCATTAAATGTGCCATTATTTTGCAATAGATCAACAGGCTCATTAAACGTGCCATTATTTTGCATCAAGCTATACACCTAAGTCAGGGCTACATAACTCTATCAACAATTTTTTTCTGATAAAGGATGTGACTCCTCCACATTCTAATGAAATAATTATGCCAGAGCAGCAGGCTTTATGACAAATTACGGGCTCATTAAATGTGCCATTATTTTGCATCAAGCCAGAGCCAGAGCCAATTATGCCAGAGCAGCAGGCTTTATGACAAATTACAGGCTCATTAATGTGCCATTATTTTGGATCAGGCTATACACCTAAATCAGGGCTACAAAACTCTATCAGCAATTTTTTTCTGATAAAGGATGTGACCCTTCTGCATTCTAATGAAATAATTATACCAGTGTAGCAAGCTTTATGACAAATTAGAGGCTCATTAAATGTGCCATTATTTTGCATCAAGCTATACACCTAAATCAGGGCTACAAAACTCTATCAGCAATTTTTTTCTGATAAAGGATGTGACCCTTCTGCATTCTAATGAAATAATTATACCAGTGTAGCAGGCTTTATGACAAATTACAGGCTCATTAAATGTGCCATTATTTTGCATCAAGCCATACATCTGACCCTTCTGCATTCTAATGAAATAATTATACCAGTGTAGCAGGCTTTATTAAATTATCCTTATTAAATGTGCCATTATTTTGCATCAAGCTATACACACCTAAGTCAGGGCTACATAACTCTATCAACAATTTTTTTCTGATAAAGGATGTGACTCCTCCACATTCTAATGAAATAATTATGCCAGAGCAGCAGGCTTTATGACAAATTACAGGCTCATTAAATGTGCCATTATTTTGCATCAAGCCATACACCTAAGTCAGGGCTACATAACTCTATCAACAATTTTTTTCTGATAAAGGATGTGACTCTTCCACATTCTAATGAAATAATTATACCAGTGTAGCAACCTTTATGACAAATTAGAGGCTCATTAAATGTGCCATTATTTTGCATCAAGCCATACACCTAAGTCAGGGCTACATAACTCTATCAACAATTTTTTTCTGATAAAGGATGTGACTCCTCCACATTCTAATGAAATAATTATGCCAGAGCAGCAGGCTTTATGACAAATTACAGGCTCATTAAATGTGCCATTATTTTGCATCAAGCTTTACACCTAAATCAGGGCTACAAAACTCTAGCAATTTTTTCTGATGAACGATGTGACCCTTCTGCATTCTAATGAAATAATTATACCAGTGTAGCAACCTTTATGACAAATTAGAGGCTCATTAAATGTGCCATTATTTTGCATCAAGCCATACACCTAAGTCAGGGCTACATAACTCAATCAACAATTTTTTTCTGATAAAGGACGTGACTCCTCCACATTCTAATGAAATAATTATGCCAGAGCAGCAGGCTTTATGACAAATTACAGGCTCATTAAATGTGCCATTATTTTGCATCAAGCTATACACCTAAGTCAGGGCTACATAACTCCATCAACAATTTTTTTTCTGATAAAGGATGTGATCCTTCTGCATTCTAATGAAATAATTATACAAGTGTAGCAGGCTTTATGACAAATTACAGGCTCATTAAATGTGCCATTATTTTGCATCAAGCCATACACCTAAGTCAGGGCTACATAACTCTATCAACAATTTTTTTCTGATAAAGGATGTGACTCTTCCACATTCTAATGAAATAATTATGCCAGAGCAGCAGGCTTTATGACAAATTACAGGCTCATTAAATGTGCCATTATTTTGCATCAAGCTATACACCTAAATCAGGGCTACAAAACTCTATCAGCAATTTTTTCTGATTAACAATGTGACCCTTCTGCATTCAAATGAAATAATTATACCAGTGTAGCAAGCTTTATGACCAGTGTAGCAAGCTTTATGACAAATTAGAGGCTCATTAAATGTGCCATTATTTTGCATCAAGCTATACACCTAAATCAGGGCTACAAAACTCTATCAGCAATTTTTTTCTGATAAAGGATGTGACTCTTCCACATTCTAATGAAATAATTATGCCAGAGCAGCAGGCTTTATGACAAATTACAGGCTCATTAAATGTGCCATGATTTTGCATCAGGCTATACACCTAAATCAGGGCTACATTACTCTCAGCAATTATTTTCTGATAAAGGATGTGACCCTTCTGCAATCTAATGAAATAATTATACCAGTGTAGCAGGCTTTATGACAAATTACAGGCTCATTAAATGTGCCATTATTTTGCATCAAGCTATACACCTAAGTCAGGGCTACAAAACTCTATCAGCAATTTTTTCTGATAAACGATGTGACCCTTCTGCATTCTAATGAAATAATTATACCAGTGTAGCAACCTTTATGACAAATTAGAGGCTCATTAAATGTGCCATTATTTTGCATCAAGCCATACACCTAAGTCAGGGCTACATAACTCTATCAACAATTTTTTTCTGATAAAGGATGTGACTCCTCCACATTCTAATGAAATAATTATGCCAGAGCAGCAGGCTTTATGACAAATTACAGGCTCATTAAATGTGCCATTATTTTGCATCAAGCTTTACACCTAAATCAGGGCTACAAAACTCTATCAGCAATTTTTTCTGATAAATGATGTGACCCTTCTGCATTCTAATGAAATAATTATACCAGTGTAGCAACCTTTATGACAAATTAGAGGCTCATTAAATGTGCCATTATTTTGCATCAAGCCATACACCTAAGTCAGGGCTACATAACTCAATCAACAATTTTTTTCTGATAAAGGATGTGACTCCTCCACATTCTAATGAAATAATTATGCCAGAGCAGCAGGCTTTATGACAAATTACAGGCTCATTAAATGTGCCATTATTTTGCATCAAGCTATACACCTAAGTCAGGGCTACATAACTCCATCAACAATTTTTTTTCTGATAAAGGATGTGATCCTTCTGCATTCTAATGAAATAATTATGCCAGAGCAGCAGGCTTTATGACAAATTACAGGCTCATTAAATGTGCCATTATTTTGCATCAAGCTATACACCTAAATCAGGGCTACAAAACTCTATCAGCAATTTTTTTCAGATAAAGGATGTGACCCTTCTGCATTCTAATGAAATAATTATACAAGTGTAGCAGGCTTTATGACAAATTACAGGCTCATTATATGTGCCATTATTTTGCATCAAGCGATACACCTAAGTCAGGGCTACATAACTCTATCAACAATTTTTTTCTGATAAAGGATGTGACTCTTCCACATTCAAATGAAATAATTATACCAGTGTAGCAAGCTTTATGACAGATTAGAGGCTCATTAAATGTGCCATTATTTTGCTTTTTCAGATAAAGGATGTGACCCTTCTGCATTCTAATGAAATAATTATACAAGTGTAGCAGGCTTTATGACAAATTACAGGCTCATTAAATGTGCCATTATTTTGCATCAAGCCATACACCTAAGTCAGGGCTACATAACTCTATCAACAATTTTTTTCTGATAAAGGATGTGACTCTTCCACATTCTAATGAAATGATTATGCCAGAGCAGCAGGCTTTATGACAAACTACAGGCTCATTAAATGTGCCACTATTTTGCATCAGGCTACACACCTTAATCAGGGCTACAGAACTCTATCAGCAATTTTTTTCTGATAAAGGATGTGACCCTTCTGCATTCTAATGAAATAATTATACCAGTGTAGCAGGCTTTATGACAAATTACAGGCTCATTAAATGTGTCATTATTTTGCATCAAGCTATACACCTAAATCAGGGCTACATAACTCTCTCAACAATTTTTAAGGATTATTTAAAGGATTAGCACATTCTAATGAAATGATTATGCCAGAGCAGCAGGCTTTATGACAAACTACAGGCTCATTAAATGTGCCACTATTTTGCATCAAGCTATACACCTAAATCAGGGCTACAAAACTCTATCAGCAATTTTTTTCTGATAAAGGATGTGACCCTTCTGCATTCTAATGAAATAATTATACCAATGTAGCAGGCTTTGTGACAAATTACAGGCTCATTAAACGTGCCATTATTTTGCATCAAGCTATACACCTAAGTCAGGGCTACATAACTCTATCAACAATTTTTTTCTGATAAAGGATGTGACTCCTCCACTTTCTAATGAAATAATTATGCCAGAGCAGCAGGCTTTATGACAAATTACGGGCTCATTAAATGTGCCATTATTTTGCATCAAGCCAGAGCCAGAGCCAATTATGCCAGAGCAGCAGGCTTTATGACAAATTACAGGCTCATTAAATGTGCCATTATTTTGCATCAGGCTATACGCCTAAATCAGGGCTACAAAACTCTATCAGCAATTATTTTCTGATAAAGGATGTGACCCTTCTGCATTCTAATGAAATAATTATACCAGTGTAGCAGGCTTTATGACAAATTACGGGCTCATTAAATGTGCCATTATTTTGCATCAAGCTATACGCCTAAATCAGGGCTACAAAACTCTATCAGCAATTTTTTTCAGATAAAGGATGTGACCCTTCTGCATTCTAATGAAATAATTATACAAGTGTAGCAGGCTTTATGACAAATTACAGGCTCATTAAATGTGCCATTATTTTGCATCAAGCCATACACCTAAGTCAGGGCTACATAACTCTATCAACAATTTTTTTCTGATAAAGGATGTGACTCTTCCACATTCTAATGAAATAATTATGCCAGAGCAGCAGGCTTTATGACAAATTACAGGCTCATTAAATGTGCCATTATTTTGCATCAGGCTATACACCTAAATCAGGGCTACAGAACTCTATCAACAATTTTTTTCTGATAAAGGATGTGACTCTTCCACATTCTAATGAAATAATTATGCCAGAGCAGCAGGCTTTATGACAAATTACATGCTCATTAAATGTGCCATTATTTTGCATCAGGCTATACACCTAAGTCAGGGCTACATAACTCTATCAACAATTTTTTTCTGATAAAGGATGTGACTCTTCCACATTCTAATGAAATAATTATGCCAGAGCAGCAGGCTTTATGACAAATTACATGCTCATTAAATGTGCCATTATTTTGCATCAGGCTATACACCTAAGTCAGGGCTACATAACTCTATCAACAATTTTTTTCTGATAAAGGATGTGACTCTTCCACATTCTAATGAAATAATTATGCCAGAGCAGCAGGCTTTATGACAAATTACGGGCTCATTAAATGTGCCATTATTTTGCATCAAGCTATACGCCTAAATCAGGGCTACAAAACTCTATCAACAATTTTTTTCTGATAAAGGATCTGACCCTTCTGCATTCTAATGAAATAATTATACCAGTGTATTGATTGATTGATTTATTGATTTATTTGACAGAAAAAAACAAAGAATGAACTGTTAGAATAACCAGCATACTGTAGCATGCCGCTAGATGACAGGAGGGCTGGGCCGATCGACCGGCTCAAGGGCCCTCCCCCTCAAAAAACTTGATAGATCAACTGCGGCCAATTTAGTACGAAAGTTTTGGAGGGATGAAGCATTTACAACGTCTCTAGGTAAGTTGTTCCAAATTGGAACAACTCGACTCGCGAAGAAGTTTTTGCGCAGTTCTAGACGAGTATGCATAACGTATATCTTAAAGTTATGCCCCCTAGTACCCCTGGTTGGTGCCCAGGTAAAAAAGTCTTCCATCGACAAATCCACCATGCCACTGACCATCTTAAAGACCATAATTAAGTCTCGCACAATTCGACGTTCCTCTAATGATTTCATTTTCAGGAGAGCTAGACGCTTGGGATATGTGTAGCCTGACATCCCTGGCAGGCGCCGGATAAACAATTTCTGGACCCTCTCAACCAAATCAATATCACCCAGAAAATATGGATTCCAGACCTCAGACGCGTACTCTAGCTTAGACAAAACAAAAGTATTATACATTTGAAAAAGGAAAGGAGTGCTTCTAGTGTGAAAAACCTTGAAAATCAAATTTATTGATTGAAAGCCATTGCGAGCAATTCTTTGACAGTGTGCAGAAAATTTAAAATCAGAAGAAATAGTGACGCCCAGGTCTACTATGTGGGTACATGTAGGGAGAGTGTGTCCACCTAACTCAAACGATGTAGTTGCATTACCGTAACCTAAATGTAATACTGAGCATTTTTGTATGGCTATGTCCAATTGCATTCGTGTTGCCCACGCATAAACACGATTTAAATCATCTCTGAGATTGTAGTTTATGGAACCCCTATCTGTTGCAAAGTAAAGTTTTGCGTCATCTGCATATAGTTTAAGTTGAGAAGATTGCACTACTGTATGAAGGTCGTTTATGTAAATTAGAAATAACACTGGACCTAACAAGCTACCTTGTGGTACTCCAGAAGTTACAGGAAGTGTAGCAGGCTTTATGACAAATTACAGGCTCATTAAATGTGCCATTATTTTGCATCAAGCTATACACCTAAGTCAGGGTGTGCCATTATTTTGCATCAAGCCATACACCTAAGTCAGGGCTACATAACTCTATCAACAATTTTTTTCTGATAAAGGATGTGACTCCTCCACATTCTAATGAAATAATTATGCCAGAGCAGCAGGCTTTATGACAAATTACAGGCTCATTAAATGTGCCATTATTTTGCATCAAGCTTTACACCTAAATCAGGGCTACAAAACTCTATCAGCAATTTTTTCTGATAAATGATGTGACCCTTCTGCATTCTAATGAAATAATTATACCAGTGTAGCAACCTTTATGACAAATTAGAGGCTCATTAAATGTGCCATTATTTTGCATCAAGCCATACACCTAAGTCAGGGCTACATAACTCAATCAACAATTTTTTTCTGATAAAGGATGTGACTCCTCCACATTCTAATGAAATAATTATGCCAGAGCAGCAGGCTTTATGACAAATTACAGGCTCATTAAATGTGCCATTATTTTGCATCAAGCTATACACCTAAGTCAGGGCTACATAACTCCATCAACAATTTTTTTTCTGATAAAGGATGTGATCCTTCTGCATTCTAATGAAATAATTATGCCAGAGCAGCAGGCTTTATGACAAATTACAGGCTCATTAAATGTGCCATTATTTTGCATCAAGCTATACACCTAAATCAGGGCTACAAAACTCTATCAGCAATTTTTTTCAGATAAAGGATGTGACCCTTCTGCATTCTAATGAAATAATTATACAAGTGTAGCAGGCTTTATGACAAATTACAGGCTCATTATATGTGCCATTATTTTGCATCAAGCGATACACCTAAGTCAGGGCTACATAACTCTATCAACAATTTTTTTCTGATAAAGGATGTGACTCTTCCACATTCTAATGAAATAATTATGCCAGAGCAGCAGGCTTTATGACAAATTACAGGCTCATTAAATGTGCCATTATTTTGCATCAAGCTATACGCCTAAATCAGGGCTACAAAACTCTATCAGCAATTTTTTCTGATTAACAATGTGACCCTTCTGCATTCTAATGAAATAATTATACCAGTGTAGCAACCTTTATGACAAATTAGAGGCTCATTAAATGTGCCATTATTTTGCATCAAGCCATACACCTAAGTCAGGGCTACATAACTCCATCAACAATTTTTTTTCTGATAAAGGATGTGATCCTTCTGCATTCTAATGAAATAATTATGCCAGAGCAGCAGGCTTTATGACAAATTACAGGCTCATTAAATGTGCCATTATTTTGCATCAAGCTATACACCTAAATCAGGGCTACAAAACTCTATCAGCAATTTTTTTCAGATAAAGGATGTGACCCTTCTGCATTCTAATGAAATAATTATACAAGTGTAGCAGGCTTTATGACAAATTACAGGCTCATTATATGTGCCATTATTTTGCATCAAGCGATACACCTAAGTCAGGGCTACATAACTCTATCAACAATTTTTTTCTGATAAAGGATGTGACTCTTCCACATTCAAATGAAATAATTATACCAGTGTAGCAAGCTTTATGACAGATTAGAGGCTCATTAAATGTGCCATTATTTTGCTTTTTCAGATAAAGGATGTGACCCTTCTGCATTCTAATGAAATAATTATACAAGTGTAGCAGGCTTTATGACAGATTACAGGCTCATTAAATGTGCCATTATTTTGCATCAAGCCATACACCTAAGTCAGGGCTACATAACTCTATCAACAATTTTTATCTGATAAAGGATGTGACTCTTCCACATTCTAATGAAATGATTATGCCAGAGCAGCAGGCTTTATGACAAACTACAGGCTCATTAAATGTGCCACTATTTTGCATCAAGCCAGAGCCAGAGCCAATTATGCCAGAGCAGCAGGCTTTATGACAAATTACAGGCTCATTAAATGTGCCATTATTTTGCATCAGGCTATACGCCTAAATCAGGGCTACAAAACTCTATCAGCAATTATTTTCTGATAAAGGATGTGACCCTTCTGCATTCTAATGAAATAATTATACCAGTGTAGCAGGCTTTATGACAAATTACGGGCTCATTAAATGTGCCATTATTTTGCATCAAGCTATACGCCTAAATCAGGGCTACAAAACTCTATCAGCAATTTTTTTCAGATAAAGGATGTGACCCTTCTGCATTCTAATGAAATAATTATACAAGTGTAGCAGGCTTTATGACAAATTACAGGCTCATTAAATGTGCCATTATTTTGCATCAAGCCATACACCTAAGTCAGGGCTACATAACTCTATCAACAATTTTTTTCTGATAAAGGATGTGACTCTTCCACATTCTAATGAAATAATTATGCCAGAGCAGCAGGCTTTATGACAAATTACAGGCTCATTAAATGTGCCATTATTTTGCATCAGGCTATACACCTAAATCAGGGCTACAGAACTCTATCAACAATTTTTTTCTGATAAAGGATGTGACTCTTCCACATTCTAATGAAATAATTATGCCAGAGCAGCAGGCTTTATGACAAATTACATGCTCATTAAATGTGCCATTATTTTGCATCAGGCTATACACCTAAGTCAGGGCTACATAACTCTATCAACAATTTTTTTCTGATAAAGGATGTGACTCTTCCACATTCTAATGAAATAATTATGCCAGAGCAGCAGGCTTTATGACAAATTACATGCTCATTAAATGTGCCATTATTTTGCATCAGGCTATACACCTAAGTCAGGGCTACATAACTCTATCAACAATTTTTTTCTGATAAAGGATGTGACTCCTCCACATTCTAATGAAATAATTATGCCAGAGCAGCAGGCTTTATGACAAATTACAGGCTCATTAAATGTGCCATTATTTTGCATCAAGCTTTACACCTAAATCAGGGCTACAAAACTCTATCAGCAATTTTTTCTGATAAATGATGTGACCCTTCTGCATTCTAATGAAATAATTATACCAGTGTAGCAACCTTTATGACAAATTAGAGGCTCATTAAATGTGCCATTATTTTGCATCAAGCCATACACTTAAGTCAGGGCTACATAACTCAATCAACAATTTTTTTCTGATAAAGGATGTGACTCCTCCACATTCTAATGAAATAATTATGCCAGAGCAGCAGGCTTTATGACAAATTACAGGCTCATTAAATGTGCCATTATTTTGCATCAAGCTTTACACCTAAATCAGGGCTACAAAACTCTATCAGCAATTTTTTCTGATAAATGATGTGACCCTTCTGCATTCTAATGAAATAATTATACCAGTGTAGCAACCTTTATGACAAATTAGAGGCTCATTAAATGTGCCATTATTTTGCATCAAGCCATACACTTAAGTCAGGGCTACATAACTCAATCAACAATTTTTTTCTGATAAAGGATGTGACTCCTCCACATTCTAATGAAATAATTATGCCAGAGCAGCAGGCTTTATGACAAATTACAGGCTCATTAAATGTGCCATTATTTTGCATCAAGCTATACACCTAAGTCAGGGCTACATAACTCCATCAACAATTTTTTTTCTGATAAAGGATGTGATCCTTCTGCATTCTAATGAAATAATTATGCCAGAGCAGCAGGCTTTATGACAAATTACAGGCTCATTAAATGTGCCATTATTTTGCATCAAGCCATACACCTAAATCAGGGCTACAAAACTCTATCAGCAATTTTTTCTGATTAACAATGTGACCCTTCTGCATTCTAATGAAATAATTATACCAGTGTAGCAACCTTTATGACAAATTAGAGGCTCATTAAATGTGCCATTATTTTGCATCAAGCCATACACCTAAGTCAGGGCTACATAACTCCATCAACAATTTTTTTTCTGATAAAGGATGTGATCCTTCTGCATTCTAATGAAATAATTATGCCAGAGCAGCAGGCTTTATGACAAATTAGAGGCTCATTAAATGTGCCATTATTTTGCATCAAGCTATACACCTAAATCAGGGCTACAAAACTCTATCAGCAATTTTTTTCAGATAAAGGATGTGACCCTTCTGCATTCTAATGAAATAATTATACAAGTGTAGCAGGCTTTATGACAAATTACTGGCTCATTAAATGTGCCATTATTTTGCATCAAGCTATACGCCTAAGTCCAGGGCTACATAACTCTATCAACAATTTTTTTTCTGATAAAGGATGTGACTCTTCCACATTCAAATGAAATAATTATACCAGTGTAGCAAGCTTTATGACAGATTAGAGGCTCATTAAATGTGCCATTATTTTGCTTTTTCAGATAAAGGATGTGACCCTTCTGCATTCTAATGAAATAATTATACAAGTGTAGCAGGCTTTATGACAGATTACAGGCTCATTAAATGTGCCATTATTTTGCATCAAGCCATACACCTAAGTCAGGGCTACATAACTCTATCAACAATTTTTATCTGATAAAGGATGTGACTCTTCCACATTCTAATGAAATGATTATGCCAGAGCAGCAGGCTTTATGACAAACTACAGGCTCATTAAATGTGCCACTATTTTGCATCAGGCTACACACCTTAATCAGGGCTACAGAACTCTATCAGCAATTTTTTTCTGATAAAGGATGTGACCCTTCTGCATTCTAATGAAATAATTATACCAGTGTAGCAGGCTTTATGACAAATTACAGGCTCATTAAATGTGTCATTATTTTGCATCAAGCTATACACCTAAATCAGGGCTACATAACTCTCTCAACAATTTTTAAGGATTATTTAAAGGATTAGCACATTCTAATGAAATGATTATGCCAGAGCAGCAGGCTTTATGACAAACTACAGGCTCATTAAATGTGCCACTATTTTGCATCAAGCTATACACCTAAATCAGGGCTACAAAACTCTATCAGCAATTTTTTTCTGATAAAGGATGTGACCCTTCTGCATTCTAATGAAATAATTATACCAATGTAGCAGGCTTTGTGACAAATTACAGGCTCATTAAACGTGCCATTATTTTGCATCAAGCTATACACCTAAGTCAGGGCTACATAACTCTATCAACAATTTTTTTCTGATAAAGGATGTGACTCCTCCACTTTCTAATGAAATAATTATGCCAGAGCAGCAGGCTTTATGACAAATTACGGGCTCATTAAATGTGCCATTATTTTGCATCAAGCCAGAGCCAGAGCCAATTAGCTCCAATTATGACAAATCACAGGCTCATTAAATGTGCCATTATTTTGCATCAGCCTATACGCCTAAATCAGGGCTACAAAACTCTATCAGCAATTTTTTTCTGATAAAGGATGTGACCCTTCTGCATTCTAATGAAATAATTATACCAGTGTAGCAGGCTTTATGACAAATTACAGGCTCATTAAATGTGCCATTATTTTGCATCAAGCTATACACCTAAATCAGGGCTACAAAACTCTATCAGCAATTTTTTTCTAATAAAGGATGTGACCCTTCTGCATTCTAATGAAATAATTATACCAGTGTAGCAGGCTTTATGACAAATTACAGGCTCATTAAATGTGCCATTATTTTGCATCAAGCCATACACCTAAGTCAGGGCTACATAACTCTATCAACAATTTTTTTCTGATAAAGGATGTGACTCTTCCACATTCTAATGAAATAATTATGCCAGAGCAGCAGGCTTTATGACAAATTACAGGCTCATTAAATGTGCCATTATTTTGCATCAGGCTATACACCTAAATCAGGGCTACAGAACTCTATCAACAATTTTTTTCTGATAAAGGATGTGACTCTTCCACATTCTAATGAAATAATTATGCCAGAGCAGCAGGCTTTATGACAAATTACATGCTCATTAAATGTGCCATTATTTTGCATCAGGCTATACACCTAAGTCAGGGCTACATAACTCTATCAACAATTTTTTTCTGATAAAGGATGTGACTCTTCCACATTCTAATGAAATAATTATGCCAGAGCAGCAGGCTTTATGACAAATTACATGCTCATTAAATGTGCCATTATTTTGCATCAGGCTATACACCTAAGTCAGGGCTACATAACTCTATCAACAATTTTTTTCTGATAAAGGATGTGACTCTTCCACATTCTAATGAAATAATTATGCCAGAGCAGCAGGCTTTATGACAAATTACGGGCTCATTAAATGTGCCATTATTTTGCATCAAGCTATACGCCTAAATCAGGGCTACAAAACTCTATCAACAATTTTTTTCTGATAAAGGATCTGACCCTTCTGCATTCTAATGAAATAATTATACCAGTGTAGCAGGCTTTATGACAAATTACAGGCTCATTAAATGTGCCATTATTTTGCATCAAGCTATACACCTAAGTCAGGGCTACATAACTCTATCAACAATTATTTTCTGATAAAGGATGTGACTCTTCCACATTCTAATGAAATAATTATGCCAGAGCAGCAGGCTTTATGACAAATTACAGGCTCATTAAATGTGCCATTATTTTGCATCAAGCTATACACCTAAGTCAGGGCTACAAAACTCTATCAGCAATTTTTTCTGATAAACGATGTGACCCTTCTGCATTCTAATGAAATAATTATACCAGTGTAGCAACCTTTATGACAAATTAGAGGCTCATTAAATGTGCCATTATTTTGCATCAAGCCATACACCTAAGTCAGGGCTACATAACTCTATCAACAATTTTTTTCTGATAAAGGATGTGACTCCTCCACATTCTAATGAAATAATTATGCCAGAGCAGCAGGCTTTATGACAAATTACAGGCTCATTAAATGTGCCATTATTTTGCATCAAGCTTTACACCTAAATCAGGGCTACAAAACTCTATCAGCAATTTTTTTCTGATAAACGATGTGACCCTTCTGCATTCTAATGAAATAATTATACCAGTGTAGCAACCTTTATGACAAATTAGAGGCTCATTAAATGTGCCATTATTTTGCATCAAGCCATACACCTAAGTCAGGGCTACATAACTCAATCAACAATTTTTTTCTGATAAAGGATGTGACTCCTCCACATTCTAATGAAATAATTATGCCAGAGCAGCAGGCTTTATGACAAATTACAGGCTCATTAAATGTGCCATTATTTTGCATCAAGCTATACACCTAAGTCAGGGCTACATAACTCCATCAACAATTTTTTTTCTGATAAAGGATGTGATCCTTCTGCATTCTAATGAAATAATTATGCCAGAGCAGCAGGCTTTATGACAAATTACAGGCTCATTAAATGTGCCATTATTTTGCATCCAGCTATACACCTAAATCAGGGCTACAAAACTCTATCAGCAATTTTTTTCAGATAAAGGATGTGACCCTTCTGCATTCTAATGAAATAATTATACAAGTGTAGCAGGCTTTATGACAAATTACAGGCTCATTATATGTGCCATTATTTTGCATCAAGCGATACACCTAAGTCAGGGCTACATAACTCTATCAACAATTTTTTCTGATAAAGGATGTGACTCTTCCACATTCTAATGAAATAATTATGCCAGAGCAGCAGGCTTTATGACAAATTACAGGCTCATTAAATGTGCCATTATTTTGCATCAAGCTATACGCCTAAATCAGGGCTACAAAACTCTATCAGCAATTTTTTCTGATTAACAATGTGACCCTTCTGCATTCAAATGAAATAATTATACCAGTGTAGCAAGCTTTATGACAGATTAGAGGCTCATTAAATGTGCCATTATTTTGCTTTTTCAGATAAAGGATGTGACCCTTCTGCATTCTAATGAAATAATTATACAAGTGTAGCAGGCTTTATGACAAATTACAGGCTCATTAAATGTGCCATTATTTTGCATCAAGCCATACACCTAAGTCAGGGCTACATAACTCTATCAACAATTTTTTTCTGATAAAGGATGTGACTCTTCCACATTCTAATGAAATGATTATGCCAGAGCAGCAGGCTTTATGACAAACTACTGGCTCATTAAATGTGCCACTATTTTGCATCAGGCTACACACCTTAATCAGGGCTACAGAACTCTATCAGCAATTTTTTTCTGATAAAGGATGTGACCCTTCTGCATTCTAATGAAATAATTATACCAGTGTAGCAGGCTTTATGACAAATTACAGGCTCATTAAATGTGTCATTATTTTGCATCAAGCTATACACCTAAATCAGGGCTACATAACTCTCTCAACAATTTTTAAGGATTATTTAAAGGATTAGCACATTCTAATGAAATGATTATGCCAGAGCAGCAGGCTTTATGACAAACTACAGGCTCATTAAATGTGCCACTATTTTGCATCAAGCTATACACCTAAATCAGGGCTACAAAACTCTATCAGCAATTTTTTTCTGATAAAGGATGTGACCCTTCTGCATTCTAATGAAATAATTATACCAATGTAGCAGGCTTTATGACAAATTACAGGCTCATTAAACGTGCCATTATTTTGCATCAAGCTATACACCTAAGTCAGGGCTACAAAACTCTATCAGCAATTTTTTCTGATTAACAATGTGACCCT
This sequence comes from Sabatieria punctata, assembly GCA_030248155.1. Lineage (NCBI taxonomy): Eukaryota > Metazoa > Nematoda > Chromadorea > Araeolaimida > Comesomatidae > Sabatieria > Sabatieria punctata. The sequence continues at coordinate 20,782 of JASANB010003368.1, forward strand.
TCTGCATTCTAATGAAATAATTATGCCAGAGCAGCAGGCTTTATGACAAATTACGGGCTCATTAAATGTGCCATTATTTTGCATCAAGCCATACACCTAAGTCAGGGCTACATAACTCTATCAACAATTTTTTTCTGATAAAGGATGTGACTCTTCCACATTCTAATGAAATAATTATGCCAGAGCAGCAGGCTTTATGACAAATTACATGCTCATTAAATGTGCCATTATTTTGCATCAGGCTATATACCTAAGTCAGGGCTACATAACTCTATCAACAATTTTTTTCTGATAAAGGATGTGACTCTTCCACATTCTAATGAAATAATTATGCCAGAGCAGCAGGCTTTATGACAAATTACGGGCTCATTAAATGTGCCATTATTTTGCATCAAGCTATACGCCTAAATCAGGGCTACAAAACTCTATCAACAATTTTTTTCTGATAAAGGATCTGACCCTTCTGCATTCTAATGAAATAATTATACCAGTGTAGCAGGCTTTATGACAAATTACAGGCTCATTAAATGTGCCATTATTTTGCATCAAGCTATACACCTAAGTCAGGGCTACATAACTCCATCAACAATTTTTTTTCTGATAAAGGATGTGATCCTTCTGCATTCTAATGAAATAATTATACCAGTGTAGCAGGCTTTATGACAAATTACAGGCTCATTAAATGTGCCATTATTTTGCATCAAGCTATACACCTAAGTCAGGGTTACAAAACTCTAGCAGCAATCTAATGAAATAATTATGCCAGAGCAGCAGGCTTTATGACAAATTACATGCTCATTAAATGTGCCATTATTTTGCATCAAGCTATACACCTAAATCAGGGCTACAAAACTCTATCAGCAATTTTTTTGTGATGAAGGATGTGACCTTTCTGCATTCTAATGAAATAATTATACCAGTGTAGCAGGCTTTATGACAAATTACAGGCTCATTAAATGTGCCATTATTTTGCATCAAGCTATACACCTAAGTCAGGGTTACAAAACTCTATCAGCAATCTAATGAAATAATTATGCCAGAGCAGCAGGCTTTATGACAAATTACAGGCTCATTAAATGTGCCATTATTTTGCATCAAGCCATACACCTAAGTCAGGGCTACATAACTCTACCAACAATTTTTTTCTGATAAAGGATGTGACTCCTCCACATTCTAATGAAATAATTATACCAGTGTAAAATAATGGCACATTTAATGAGCCTGTAATTTGTCATAAAGCCTGCTACACTGGTATAATTATTTCATTAGAATGCAGAAGGGTCACATCCTTTATCAGAAAAAATTGTTGATAGAGTTATGTAGCCCTCACTTAGGTGTATAGCTTGATGCAAAATAATGGCATGTTTAATGAGCCTGTAATTTGTCATAAAGCCTGCTACACTGGTATAATTATTTCATTAGAATGCAGAAGGGTCACATCCTTTATCAGAAAAAAATTGCTGATAGAGTTTTGTAGCCCTGATTTAGGTTTATATCTTGATGCAAAATAATGGCACATTTAATGAGCCTGTAATTTGTCATATAGCCTGCTGCTCTGTTATAATTATTTCATTAGAATGCAGAAGGGTCACATCCTTTATCAGAAAAAAATTGTTGATAGAGTTATGTAGCCCTGACTTAGGTGTATAGCTTGATGCAAAATAGGCACATTTAATGAGCCTGTAATTTGTCATAAAGCCTGCTGCTGTGGCATAATTATTTCATTAGAATGTGGAAGAGTCACATCCTTTATCAGAAAAAAATTGCTGATAGAGTTTTGTAGTCCTGACTTAGGTGTATGGCTTGATGCAAAATAATGGCACATTTAATGAGCCTCTAATTTGTCATAAAGCTTGCTACACTGGTACAATTATTTCATTAGAATGCAGAAGGGTCACATCGTTTATCATAAAAAATTGCTGATAGAGTTTTGTAGCCCTGATTTAGGTGTATAGCTTGATGCAAAATAATGGCACATTTAATGAGCCTGTAATTTGTCATATAGCCTGCTGCTCTGTCATAATTATTTCATTAGAATGCAGAAGGATCACATCCTTTATCAGAGAAAAATTGTTGATAGAGTTATGTAGCCCTGAATTAGGTGTATAGCTTGATGCAAAATAATGGCACATTTAATGAGCCTGTAATTTGTCATATAGCCTGCTGCTCTGTCATAATTATTTCATTAGAATGCAGAAGGGTCACATCCTTTATCAGAAAAAAATTGTTGATAGAGTTATGTAGCCCTGACTTAGGTGTATAGCTTGATGCAAAATAGGCACATTTAATGAGCCTGTAATTTGTCATAAAGCCTGCTGCTGTGGCATAATTATTTCATTAGAATGTGGAAGAGTCACATCCTTTATCAAAAAAAAATTGTTGATAGAGTTATGTAGCCCTGACTTAGGTGTATGGCTTGATGCAAATGAGCCTCTTATTTGTCATAAAGCTTGCTACACTGGTATAATTATTTCATTAGAATGCAGAAGGGTCACATCGTTTATCATAAAAAATTGCTGATAGAGTTTTGTAGCCCTGTTTTAGGTGTATAGCTTGATGCAAAATATTTGCACATTTAATGAGCCTGTAATTTGTCATATAGCCTGCTGCTCTGTCATAATTATTTCATTAGAATTCATAAGGATCACATCCTTTATCATACAAAAATTGTTGATAGAGTGGATGTGACCCTTCTGCATTCTAATGAAATAATTATACCAGTGCAGCAGGCTTTATGACAAATTACAGGCTCATTATATCACCTAAGTCAGGGCTACATAACTCTATCAACAATTTTTTTCTGATAAAGGATGTGACTCCTCCACATTCTAATGAAATAATTATACCAGTGTAGCAGGCTTTATGACAAATTACAGGCTCATTAAATGTGCCATTATTTTGCATCAAGCTATACACCTAAATCAGGGCTACAAAACTCTATCAGCAATTTTTTCTGATAAACGATGTGACCCTTCTGCATTCTAATGAAATAATTATACCAGTGTAGCAAGCTTTATGACAAATTAGAGGCTCATTAAATGTGCCATTATTTTGCATCAAGCCATACACCTAAGTCAGGACTACAAAACTCTATCAGCAATTTTTTTCTGATAAAGGATGTGACTCTTCCACATTCTAATGAAATAATTATGCCACAGCAGCAGGCTTTATGACAAATTACAGGCTCATTAAATGTGCCTATTTTGCATCAAGCTATACACCTAAGTCAGGGCTACAAATTACAGGCTCATTAAATGTGCCATTATCAGGGCTATGTCCAAAGGGGTTTTAGTGACCTGTTTTGGTGTCCAAAAGTGGGTTTCAGCGACCATTTTTTGGGGTCAAAACAGGGTTTTGAGGACTAAAAATCGGGTAAAAATCCTGTCTGAAGTGCAAAAATACCGTTTAAAACCCTATTTTTGCTTTAGAACGTGCAAAAAACCTTATTTTTTTATTTAAAATGTGCAAAACGAACAAAAAACCCTTTTTATTCGACATAATACAGTTAAAATGCATTTCTGGAACCTTCTTTAGAGATTTTGAAACCCAAATTAGGGTTCCGAAACCCAATTTGGGTTTCAGTAACCCAAATCAGGGTTCCAGAACCCTATTTAGGGTTTCAGTAACGCAACTTAGGGTTTCAGTAATATCAAATTAGGGTTTTAGTAACCCAAATCAGGGTTACAGAATCCTATTTAGGGTTTCAGTAACCCAAATTAGGTTTTCAGAAACCCAAATTAGGGTTCCGGACCCTATGTAAGGTTTCAGTAAGCCTAACCAGGGCTTTTGGAACCTTGTTTGCAGGTTTGGAAATCATCAGTTTCGGTTCTAAACCGTTGGGTAAATTTGGTTAGAAGCACTCAGAGTTTCATCTCATAACGCATTCCAAATTTCAATCATTCTTATTGCAAAGGCATGTCTTCTACGATAAGATACTGTATTTATCCAGTGCTGGAACGTACAGTCCTCGATTGTTTGTTCGGGTCGAATAAGTAATTGGTTGGAAAAGCTCATTCAAAAACATATTGCAAGTCAATTTTTAGATGTCGTTTTTCTAACGTTTCTAAATTGACTAATTTCAAAACCTTTAAAATATTGCCTTATCCTTGGTATGAATTGAGGCGACAAGTAAATGACCGCTGAACGCTCTCCAGTACTTGTTTATCCTTTACCTTAAATGGGTTTCAAGGGTGATGCATATTCTAATGTTGATCTTACGAATGTCTTTTACACCTGTAACATAAAACTTTTGTTTCTACTAGTTGCAAACACTTTAAAGATTACAGCAATGTTGCAGAAGCTTCTTTACCGATATTCGCACAGTGCCTAGAAAAGCTAAGGTATGACCAGTGGTCTAGTCCGACAAGTACTCCAAGGTCTCTAATTTAGTCTACCCTTTGTACAGTTACACCATTTAGTTCATAATCTATTTTCCGTTTCCAAGATGCAGAATTTGACATACAGTATAGATAAAAAAAATGTCCCATCGCTTTTTCGGCCTTCACTCAAACGTTTCGTTCTCAGTCACTTCTTTACCGATTTGGCTCAAATTTTCAGCAAAAATTAACAACATGGTTGGCTAAATATTCTGCAAGTTTAGTGCCAAAATGCCGACTCATACTGGTTTTATGACCCAAAAACTAGGAATGAGGGTGGTCCACGCAAATTTATTTTTTTTCGGTAATACAAGGAGTACAGGCCTGAAACTCGCTGAAACTGAAAACCGAAACTGATGATTTCCAAACCTGCAAACAAGGTTCCAAAAGCCCTGGTTGGGCTTACTGAAACCTTACATAGGGTCCGGAACCCTAATTTGGGTTTCTGAAAACCTAATTTGGGTTACTGAAACCCTAAATAGGATTCCGTAACCCTGATTTGGGTTACTAAAACCCTAATTTGATATTACTGAAACCCTAAGTTGCGTTACTGAAACCCTAAATAGGGTTCTGGAACCCTGATTTGGGTTACTGAAACCCAAATTGGGTTTCGGAACCCTAATTTGGGTTTCAAAATCTCTAAAGAAGGTTCCAGAAATGCATTTTAACTGTATTATGTCGAATAAAAAGGGTTTTTTGTTCGTTTTGCACATTTTAAATAAAAAAATAAGGTTTTTTGCACGTTCTAAAGCAACAATAGGGTTTTAAACGGTATTTTTGCACTTCAGACAGGATTTTTACCCGATTTTTAGTCCTCAAAACCCTGTTTTGACCCCAAAAAATGGTCGCTGAAACCCACTTTTGGACACCAAAAAAGGTCACTAAAACCCCTTTGGACATAGCCCTGAAACCCATTTTGGATCAGAAAAATCCCCCCCAGCCGAAAACCCAGCTACATGTATGGTGGGTGTAAGATCCAACTGGGTCGTCACTAAGCCTTTCTCTGTTCCACCGTGCGAACAAAATTTGATTGATTCATAAGCAGGGATGCCTACCATACCAAAATTCTACTAGTACTAAAATCAAACTTTGAATTTAGTACCAGTACCATACCAAACCAAATTCAAAACAGCTCCTTCTATACTATACCATACCATACCAAATTCAAAGGCCTTTACCAGAATGATTTAGTACTAAAATTTTGATTTTGGTAAGGCGTTTGATTTTAGTACCAGCTCTTTGATTTTACCTACAGCACACACGCGAGTGAGCCGGAAATGATTTTATTTTATACCGTACCGATCTTTAGCTGCTCTCGTCCTTTGTTTGTGTTTTTTCAAACAAAATAATTTCGAATTGATCTGTTAGCTAGCAGTCGGCTGTTAAGTTTTGTAAGAAATGTCAAGAGGTGGACAGCGGCTAAACGCGGGTCGCCGTCACAATGGAACTGTTTGGACCTGTGGCTTCTTCTCTTTAAATGATGACGGTGTTGTTTGTGCCTGCCTCAACGGCTGGTGCCGAAAGAATGATCAGTACCGCAGGAAAGTGCAAATCAGCTAATCGCAGTCGACTTAGCGCAAATTTTGGAACGTGAGGTGCTGTTCCGGGCCAATCCTGATCTGGTCAAAAGTGTTGTTAGTATGTAAATGATACTATATTACCTCTGCTTAAGTTTGCGGAGTTGATGTTTCGTAAAATTAAAGCTTTTTTGCCTCATTACTAAATTCATACCAAAATCATACCAACCAAATTCAAACGGATTAAGCTAGTACTATATCATACCATATCAAATTCAAACAGGTAAGTTTATACCATACCATACCATACCAAATTCAAAGTTTGAATTTGGTAGGCATCCCTGTTCATAAGCACAGACAGAACGCTTACTTACACATTGGGCGACTTTGATCGGGAGATACCTGTGACGCACCTACCACGCCGCGCCACGCCACGCCACTTATTGGCAATTACTAAAGCGCTGTTTATACTCCTACTGCAGTAGCTACTGCAGTAGGAGCTACTGCAGTAGGTTGGCCGACTCCTTCAGTAGTCTTCGGTAGGAGTATAAACACCCGCGCCCGCGCCGCCGCGCTACTGCAGTAGCTACTGCAGTAGGAAAAACTACTGCAGTAGTAAATAGAAAATTTTCTATTTCCTACTGCAGTAGGTCGCCGGAGAGGCGCATTTAGGTGCGGTTTTTTGCACTTTCAAAAGCATTTGAGGTATGAAGTGGGTTTCTGGGCACCGGCAGAACATTTTTCTTGTTTTTAGTCCGATCAGCAGACATTTTTCAACAGAATACAGCAACATTTCACTCCCGACGACAGTCGGTCCGTTATTTTTAGGCAAAACTTGAGTTCCACTCCAAGTTTATTAATAAAATAAGACAGATAGGTGTTGTCAGATGTTGCAAAAACTTCTGTCCGGGTGATTACGTCCATATCTTCGTCGAACACTACCAAAACGGTCGAGCCTGCATACGTTTCTGGTGTTGAATGGTTGTTCACGGGTTCTGGGTGTGAACATGACGCTAAAAATGTTTTCTGCTGCCATCCTAGTGCCTTTCTAAGCTAAATCCATCATTTCCTCGTATAGCTCCCGTGTGAAAAATAGAATTATTTCTTTTTTTTCTTCTTTTTTTCATTGGCTTTAGTTTTACACCGGGAGCCGGCGCGGCTGTTTTCTATTCTGCTCTGCTACTGCAGTAGTGTATGTGATTCAGGTTAAGGTTGGCGTATATTCGCCAGCCTGTAAAAAAGAGGCAGAGACTGGCGAAAAACTACTGCAGTAGTGTGTCTTCAGTAGGAGTATAAACAGCGCTTAAAAGGGGCGATGGGGCGACGGGGCGTTTTCGCGGTACGGGAGCGGTCTGATTTTGCTTTTGTCTTGTCAATACTCGGCTCCTCACCCCCACACTTACCGCATCAAGTTTTTCCTGCCACTCCCCACGATTTGCACACAACGATTTTACACACACACTATCGTTAGAATCGGCCAATTCAGTAGTGGAAAGGACGACTTTCCTTCAGATTGTGATGAGTTCAACTCTTCCAGCTGCTATACTTCGTCCATGCCTTCTGGGCTTTCACTTTCTTCTGTTCTGGCCAACTCCGATTTGCCGTGCCGAAAATTATCCCAAGAATCGGCCGATTCAGGTGTGGAAATTGACAAAATTGACGATTACTTTTTCTGATTGCAACGATTTCACCTCTTCTGGCTTTCATAATTCTTTGATGTGCTCTGGGCCACCAGTAGCACCTGTTCTGGTCCACTTCAAACCGTTACACTAAAATACTATCTTAAGAATCGGCCGATTCGGTTCCCGAAGAAATTGAAGCTATAATAAATAAAGAAATGGCTTTATTCAACGTACATGCACACCAGACCAGATACAATCCAGCAATCTATTAGAGAGAGTTCCATTGGCTCATTAGGCCCCAATGGAATCAGATCCACTGTGGGGCACTGATATATAAACAGTAGTTCGGTTCAAGCAGAACCTGGTGACATAACATTACACTAAAGTATGCATTCCTATACAATTTCATACGCACATCAAACGTGCTATTGATATCATCCCTCCCTGGTAGACGTAACATAGAAGAGCAGACATAACAATTTCAGAGCTGACAAAGAGAACTGGAGTTGGGTCCAGTTAGGGGAACACATAGTACAATCAACATATTTGTGCAACTGCTATGCAAACTTGCGCATCATGATCGATTAATGCTCGCTGAGAACAATAGCGCCATTTCTGATTGTACCTTTTCACCATTTTTTCGTCACTCTTTCAGCGATGCCCAAAGTTCTTTGTGATTGTGCCGTTGCAGCTCAGATAGGTCGGGCTTCAAGAATACATTGCACCAAGCTGCTTGTTTGCGTAATTGCTTAGCGTTACTCAACTAAGTTCGCCGTTGGTTCTCGTTGGGCACAGTGACAAGCAGAGGGCGAGAACTGCCGGCAACCTTCTGATGACCCAAACGCTTTGCTTTTGACACTTGAATCGATCGAACCCCGACCTGTTTAGCAATCTGCCTCACCTTGGCAGTGTCAGCTTCCAAGCTGTCAGACTCTGCAGCCTTCAAAAGTTTTGCCTCCTAAAATTTTCTGTCCCTGTAACTTCTTGCTCGTTGTATATTTGGGATGTTTTTAGTCCCGCTTTAATTTTTTACCGCCTGCCAAGAAAAAACACCCCGAAAATTTTTAGAACCCAATCCAAAATTTTCATTAAAGCGGGACTAAAAAACATCCCGAAAAATACAAGGAGCAAGAAGTCACAGGGACAGAAAAATTAGGAGGCAAAAGTTTTGAAGGGTACAAATTCAAAGGGAGCGCAAAAACAAATTTCAGGGACAGAAAAAAATTTAAGAGGTACAGGTTTTAAGGGGTACGAATTTTCCGAGACAAAAACACCTTGAGAAATACTAAACAAGGCAGAGCCAGAGTGTATCGAAGAAATACATGCAAGGGCAATCTGTATGAAAATCGTCAGTTCAACTGATTTCCACAAGCAAATTGACCGATTCTTGGAATGCTACTTCGGTTTAGCGAATCGGAGTTGGCCAGAAGGGTGAAAGTCAAGGGTGCATCAAAGAAGTACTGTACAGTACGTAGCTAAAAAAGCTGAAATCGTTGCAATCTGAACAAAACTCAAAAGCTTCACCTTCTTCGGGAAACGAATCGGCCGATTCTTAGGATAGTACTTTAGTGTAACGGTCTGAAGTGGACCAGAACAGGTTCTACTGGTGGCCCGGAGCATATCAAAGAATTATGGAAGCCAGAAGAGGTGAAATCGTTGCAATCAGAAAAAGTAATCGTCAATTTTGTCAATTTCCACACCTGAATTGGCCGATTCTTGGGATAACTTTCGGCACGGCGAATCGGAGTTGGCCAGAACAGAAGAAAGTGAAAGCCCAGAAGGCATGGACGAAGTATAGCAGCTGGAAGAGTTGACCTCATCACAATCTGAAGGAAAGTCGTCGTTGAATTGGCCGATTCTAGCGACAGTACTTCGCGGAAGATAGTTGTGTGCAAATTGTGGGGAATGGCAGGCAAAACTTGATGCGATAAAGTGTGGGGGTGAGGAGCCGAGTATTGACAAGACACGAGCTGAATCAGACCGCTCCCGTACCGCGAAAACGCCCGTCGCCCCATCGCCCCATCGCCCCTTTTAGTAATTGCCCCACTTATTGTGATAATATTTTGTTTTTTAGATTAGTTAGTGCCTTCAAAATTGAATTCCTGAAATATGCACCAAAAAAAGTAAAATTTCAAAACGGAGGAAACCGGAAAATTAACGGAGGAAACCGGAACGGAGGAAACCGGAACACGCCGTGGGGTATACCCCCTCGCCGGCCAATACCCCCTCGGCCGGTCATACCCCCTCCCCACCTCCCCTCCCAGACGGAGAAAATTTTCGCTTATTTAAGGCAACATAGGCATTTTTTGGCCTTTTTTGGACCCCCGAGGTCTCCATACCCCCTCCGGATTTTTCCGGCCCATGTATGCCTGTTCTCCAAATATAAAAACACCCCTGGAGGGACGCATCAGTATAGGCACGCTCCGGAGGGCCTGTTTTCCAAATATAGAAAGACCCCTAGGGGACGCATCAGTATAGGGCACGCTTGGGAGGGCCTGTTTTAAAAACATAAAAATACCCCGAGGGGACGCATCGGTATTGGGCACGCTCCCGGAGGGCCTGTTTTCCAAATATAAAAATACCCTAGACACGCATCAGTACAGGGCACGCTCCTGAGGGCTTGTTTTCCAAATATAAAAATACCCCTAGGGGTATGCATCAGTATAGGGCACGTTCCGGAGTCGTATAGTCATAAGAAAGTTAATTAATTAATATCTAGTCCATTTCTGACCTTCCCTGATNNCCCCCCAGCTACACCTAACCCTATCCAACTTTCGTTCGTTACTGGATTACCTTCTGTGCCTGTTTGCGTTGGAATATGCAACTCAAATTTGGGCAAAACATATCTTTAACACTTATGAATAAACGCTGAAAATTTGAAGGAATTCCACTAACATATAAATGAAAACGAATTATATGAAGTTAACACGAATAAGCGATTACAGTTTTTTTCCGCTTTTGTACCATGTTTATTGACTACACACGTTAAGCCTGAGCAGGATTCACCTTATATTGATTAGCAGAGACGCAAAACTACTAAAGGATTGTAAAGAAGCAAAATAAAAACCATTGGCTTTGGGCTGCTCAGGATCCCCAATACGTTCGTATTCGATACCCCCTAATTTTAACGACCTCATCAACTTTAACCCAATTTCCGGGATCTTTTACGAACCTAGGACGCCAAATCTGAGTGATTTTAGTAAGAGCAACACCTAAACTAAAATTTAAGCGGGCGCACCTTTTTTATTTGTTCTTTGTTTAAGAGCAAACTTTCGTTTTCTGAAAAAATACCGATTCTGCCTATGCTTAACCATGTAAAATTTCAATCTGATTTCCGGGATCTTTGGCTGCATCGATGCCGAAAAAAAAATGGCTCAAACGAAAGATGATCAATGCCTCTTTAATACGGTCGGGCGCACCTTTTGAGATCATAAACTTTTTTTTACACTGACGCTGTTTTTCCGCTTATTTTAGCCAAAAACAACCGCAGCTTAGCCTATACCAAGGCGATTTGGGTGAATAGTTATGTTAAAATAATCAAAACAAATAACCATCAAAAAAGAACGGGCTTTTCTAGCCGCATTTTTTATAAAAACATGATTTTGACCCCCGCGACACCAATGTGGTGAAAACGCGCGAAGAAAAGCCCGTTCAAACTTCAAACTAACTAAATCACTAAATAGTTCAAACTAACTAAATCACTCCTGGCCAAACTAACTAAATCACTCCTGGCCTGTTTTGTGCCCGCGTGCGGCTGCCTGCCTCTCCCGCTCTGCCTAGCGGCCGTCTGTACGCTGCCTTTTTTTTCCGCTGTGTATTATGGCGCCTCCGACTCGCGCATCTTCTGTGTCTGATACCTCCATTGCCGAAGTGTTGGATTTACTGAAGCAGGTGATGGCCAATCAAGGACAGTTTTTTGCTCAGTTGCTTGACAATCAACAGAAGTTTTTCTCTGAGCTGGATAGTCTCAGAAACGAGAACAAAGAGCTCCGTGGGCGAGTTTTGCAGCTGGAAAAGTCCTCAGTTGGTCCGACTTCGTTGCCTCCCTCTGCCATCATCGATGCCCTGAACGAGCGAGAGCAGAGAGAACAGAAAAAGAACAACGTCGTCATCGTGAACTTGAGAGAACCATCGCCATACTCGTCTGAGAAGGATTTTGAATTTGTTCAGGATATGGTTGCCTCGGCTTCTGACGACCAATCCAAGGCCGACTCTGTTCTCCAGGTGTTTCGTATGGGAATGCGTTCCAGTGACAAGCCTCGGCCGCTGAAAGTTCTGCTGAGTGACGGATCGGTGAAGCGTAAGCTTATGGTCAATCAACGACATCTTCTGGAGGACAAAGCGTTCATTCGACATGACCTGACTGCCATGCAGCGACAAGAAGACCAGGCCCTTCGCAAACAACTCTCTGACATTCGCGAATCCTTTCCGTCCCGCTCCTTCGTCATCAGAGACAGTCGAATCATGGAGAAAGTTCACACGCCATCCGGACGTACCATTCTCAAAGCTTTTGACCCGGAAAACTAAAAACACCCAGGCAATGTAAGTATCTGTCTTTTGTCTTGATTAATGCTCACTCTCTTGTCAATAAGTTAGCTAGCTTTGAATTTATGCTTTCTAATGAGTACAGTAATAGTGTTGTTTGTGTAACTGAAACGTGGTTCTCTGAAAACATCTCTTCTGCCTCTCTAAGCAATTGTGGTTTTTCTGTGTTCCGTCGGGACCGCTCAGAGAAGCGTGGTGGTGGAGTTTTAGTTCTGATACCAGTCAGCGTACCTTGCACCTTAGTCTTCTCCGAGTCACTTCCCGACTTTGATGCTATTGTGTGTGACCTCAGTTTAGGCTCTCGTTTTATTCGGCTGTGTGCGGTTTATCGCCCTCCAAATCAAAATGACTCTGGACCAATTATAGACTTCCTGAACACAGTACTAGAGGGCGATAAACCTACACTGCTTGTTGGAGACTTTAATTTACCTCATATTGATTGGGAATTAGAGCTAGCCCTTCCTAATGCCTTACCTATTGAACGTGCATTACTGAATTTCTTTGCTGTTAGTGGTTTCTCCCAGACAGTGTACGAGCCAACTCGCAATAATCATATACTTGATTTAGTTCTTCATAACGAGCCATATCTAGTTACTAATACCAGAGTTTCCGAACCTTTTTGCGGTAGTGACCACTGTACTGTTAGATTTGAATGCGGCCCCATTAATTCTGTTTCATACACTGCAAATTTTCAAAAATGCTTTTCACGTGCAGATTACTGTGCAATTGGTAGTGCTTTGGAAGAAATTGACTGGCCAACTGTTTTTGCGAACTGTATCACCACTGAGCAATTTTGGTCTAACTTTCTTGGAATTCTAAATCATTTGATTAATCTTTTCGTACCCAGTTCTGGGAAGAACTTCAAAAATAGACGATTTACTAAAAGGTCTCATAAGCTATTTTTGCGGCAAAAACAGTTCCATCGGCGGTTTAAAATGTCTAACGGAGACAACTCTGATGCGCTTTATAGGAGTTGGAAATCTGCAGCTGTAGATTTCCGACATCAGTGTGCGAAAGAAAAATTGGACAGGGAACAAAGGGTTCTTTGCAATAGAAACGATAGAACTTTTTGGTCATATGTAAATCGCAGACTTACTTGTCGCCCCGTAATGCCTATTCTTAGAAACAATGGTAGAGACGTTGTTTCTAATAATGACAAGTGCTCAATTTTGAATCAACAGTTTTCTTCTGTCTTTACTAGAGATGATGGTATTCCTCTGCACTTTGGCAGCAGAACTCTGGAAAAGCTTTCCTCGGTTCTGTTTACCCCTGATGCACTGTACTGTATATTGGAAGATATACAACCAAAACTGTCCGCTGGACCAGACGGAATACCAACAATCTTTCTAAAACGACTCTCACTCTATTTATGTGAGCCTTTATGTACTATCATGCGAGTTTCAATGGCAACTGCTACCCTACCCAACGATTGGCTCACTGCCAATGTTACGCCCATTTATAAATCTGGAAACTCAAGTACGCCCGTTAACTATCGACCCATTAGCCTTACATGTACTGCATGTAGACTGATGGAGAAAGTAATCAAGGGCAGGATTCTTGAGTTTTTCTTAAATTCTTCTGTTATTTCTGAAACCCAGTTTGGTTTTCTTTCAGGTAGATCAACCGTTGCTCAGCTTCTTAGCTGCGTTAACGATTGGTCTATCTGTTTAGACAGACAGACACCGGTGGATGTTATCTACCTGGATGTGGCTAAGGCGTTCGATACCGTAAGTCATCCTAAACTGCTGAAAAAATTAAAGGGTTATGGTATTTCTGGGGAACTTTTTGATTGGTTGCAGGCCTTCTTGAGCAACCGAAAGCAACGAGTGTGTATTGAAGGATCTACCTCTGACTGGGCCAATGTGCAATCCGGAGTTCCTCAGGGGTCGGTCTTGGGCCCGGTTCTATTCCTCATTTATATAAATGACCTTCCAGATGTTCTTAAATACTGCAAAATCAAACTTTTTGCTGATGACTCCAAAATCTACTTTTCAGTTCCAACGTCAAATGAGAACACAGCAGTGTTGGAAGATCTAACTGCGGTTTTCAATTGGGCAAAGGTAATGCAGTTGAACATTGCTCTGCACAAATCCTCAGTTCTCCATCTATACCCACGCTTAAATGCAATGTATGATTACACTATTGATGGTGTAATCATACCTTCGTCCAATTGTGTACGCGATCTGGGAGTTTTTGTTACTCCAGATTTAAAATTTTCCACCCATTGTAACGTTATTGCCAAAAAAGCACGAACAGTGGCCAATTTAATTTTGTCTTCTTTTGTGACTAAAGACCCCGATTTTCTTATCAAGATGTTCAAAACCTATGTGCGTCCAAAATTAGAGTACGCCACGCAAGTATGGTCCCCATATTTGGTAAAAGATGTTCAAACTGTTGAATCAGTTCAAAGATTCTTTACCTCCAGAATTCCTGGATTCAGTGCACTTCCGTATGAAGCTCGATTAGTGGCAACAGGGCTTCAGTATTTGGATATTCGACGGATACAAGCGGATCTTGTATTCGTGTATAAGTTGTTACATGGCCAAATCGACTTGCCCTTTGACCAATTTTTCTCTATCTGCCCTACAAGTTCTACTCGTAGTCACGCACTACAACTTTCGGTTCCGACCGCACGAACCAATGTTAGACATTTCTCATTTGCATCTAGAGTTGTGCCGATATGGAACAGTCTCCCTAGCAGTGTGATACACTCTCGTTCTTCAAAATCCTTTAAAGAGGCAGTCAGTCTCATAAATTTATCGCGTTTTACTAACCGATAGGGCTGAGTTATAAAATAGCCTTGAGCTAACTCAGTCCTTCTTCCCTTGTCATTAAGATATGCACTGTAGAGTTTCTTGTGATACTGTCTGTACGTACTGTATGTACATTGTCTGGGAAGTAAAATTTCTTTCTTCTTCTTCTTCAAAATTAGGCACGCGGCGCGGCGCAAAATTGGCCGCCGTTGCCGGTCCCTATTATTAGTTTTGCTGACTAATTTCATTTCTATATCTTCAATAGTAATCAGTTGCAGTTCGGTGATGAGCGAAGCGCTTCAGCAGTCTCCCTCTCACAGTTCAGGCGGAAACGCTTCGGACGATTTCGAAATCGTGCCAGAGCTGGAGAGCGGCTGCTTCGCCAGCGACTACAGCATCTTGCCGACTCGCGCTGCCGCCGGACACAGTCTGGAGACATCTGCTGACCAGCACACAGAGGAAGAGACTGCGGAAGCGGGCATCGCTCAGTCGATAAACCCTAAAGAGGCATTTGAACTGATCCAGAAAGAACACCAAACACTCAGAGGCGAGCTCCTGCAACAACAGAGTCTTCTGTCTTCCGGTATTGAGGCGGCGCGAAAGAACAATGAAGCTAAATTGCAACAGGTACCAAGCAAGCAGTACTAGCCATCCATCTTTAACAGGCAGTCAGGCACTTAACGCCGCTTATGATGATATATGGTACCGATAGTTGGAAGTTAGGGTAGTGCCACCATAATGGTACCCCCACGTTCGGGGCCTGTGTTGGTACTATATATGGTTCCGGTACAGTTGCGTTGCCAATTCGAAGGTTGGGGTACCGGCATTCCTGTAATTTATGCGCCTAAATTCAAAGGGGGTAATTTTCTGATCCAAAATAGGGTTTCAGGGCTATGCCCAAAGGGGTTTCAGCGACCTTTTTTGGGCTCAAAACAGGGTTTTGAGGACTAAAAATGGGGTAAAAATCCTGTCTGAAATGCAAAAATATCGTTTAAAACCCTATGTTTGCTTTAAAACGTGCAAAAAAACATATTTTTAATTAAAAATGTTTAAAAAATGCTAATTTTGCTTTAAAACGAGCAAAAAACCATTTTATTCGACATAATATAGTTAAAATGCATTTCTGGAACCTTCTTTAGAGATTTTGAAACCCTAAACAGGGTTCCGGAACCCTATTTTGGGCCTCCAGAAACCCAAATTAGGGTTCCGGAACCCTATTTAGGGTTTCAGTAACCCTAACCAGGGCTTTTGGAACCCTGTTTGCAGGTTTGGAAACTGAAAATAGGGTTTCAACCCCCCCCCAGAATCCGGCTGGGGGGGAACTTTCTCCCAAAATCCGGCCTGGGGAAAAATCTGCCCCATTCCCCCCAACTACATGTGTGGGTGGACATGGTGTTACTACGCTAAGTCATACATGTAACAGGTCATCCGCCGATGGGGGGAGGGGGGGTTGGGGGGGTCTGGCGCCGGCCGGGGGGGTCTGAGCCAAAATTTTGGGGGAGGGGGGTGGGCACTAAAAAACGCTCAAAAATCGAAAAACTCGCAATTTTTTGGCTAAAAATTACCAAAAATCGCTAATTTGGGCTGAAATACGGCTAAAAAGTGCTGTTTTGCAGGCGATTTTGGCAATTTTTGTGTGTGAAATTGTAAAAAATTGCAAAAATTTGCTCGAAAATTTACTTGGCAGAAAAATCGGAGGGGGGGTCGGTGAAATCGTCTCGGGGGGGTCCCCATCTGGGGGGTCTGGCCTAAGTCGGGTGGGGGCAGACCCCCCAGACCCCCCCTGTTACATGTATGCGCTAAGTATCGGCACCTTATATGGTGCCAGACCATAAACGGCGTTAAGTGCCTGACTGCTTAATTCTGGTTCCGGCCGGAATTGGTAGGATCCGGCATAAAAATGGCCGCCTTTTACCAAAACTTGTTCACTTTCATGATTTTGGAAGGAGAAAAGAGTTTCTGTTACTCAAACCCGGAATTTTTAGTTCTCTGGTCTTGAGATGAACATGAAAAAAAACGAAAATTCAGGTTGCGTTTACTGTAGGCAGCAGTGCAGTACTTTCCAAGTAGCAGCCCAACAGCGCTTTACGTTAAAAAAGTTCGGTACCTATTTTGTTTCTAGACAACCGAGCTACAACGCAAGCTCTGCGAGAATGAAAATGAACTGCAGTGCGTCAAAGCTGAGAATGTGCAATTAAGAGAGGCTGTTTCGCAGCTCTCCAAATATAGGTGTGTTTGATTTGAAATTTGTTTTTTTGTTTGAAACTTGTTTAGAGATAATTACACAGTACATTTCAACGCTGAAAAGCTTTATTAGCCCATCATTTCCACTCACTACCTGTGCTGTTTTAGTCTAAACCTACTGTCGGATGGATATTTGGTGTGTTTTTACCAATTCGGGGGTCGGTGGGAGGCAGACATGGGCTAGCATTTCGGCTGATGGGGGGTAGAATTTTCAATTCCTGATGGGGGGGCTGATGGGGGGTAGGAGCGCCTGATGGGGGGCTGAGGGGGTGGTAAGCCAAAAAGTCCGATTTTTGGCGAAAATCAGGGTTTTTTTGGCTTATTTTTCATTAAAATAAGCTAAAATTAGCTATTCTGAGCTCATTTACGCCTATTCCAGGCATATTTTTATCATAATTTTCTATACAAAATTCTTCCCAAAAATTCCTGATGGGGGGTAGCGGCCGGCTGATGGGGGGTAGATCAGAGTCTGATGGGGGGTCAACCCCCCCTCAGCCCCCCCCCCCTTTGCCCATGTCTGGTGGGAGGGTCCAAAAAGGTCTTCTTCAGATGGGAGGGGTCTGCTAGGCACCTAACGGTCTGTGTATGACAACAGTTGTTATTGTTGCAGAGAGACGGTAGATGAATTGACTGCCAAACTACTTCAAGCAGAGGACTGGGCCCGACACCAGGACACCATCATAAAACAGTTTAAGGACGACGGTAAGAAACTGTCTACGTGTCTTTGCGGGTGTTGCCTAGCACATGCATTGCTTCAGAGGTCCGATTTTCACAGTTCGCCTATTACGTGTGTCTGTTGTACGATGAACAGTTTATGTGAATTTGTAGGCTTTGTAAGTGTTCAACCGCCGATGCTCACCGATCAGATGTTGGCGCAGGAGTTGAGCGACAAAGACAAATTGTTGAAGGAAGCCGCCACCAAGAACGACCAGCTACAAGAGGCTGTGGTTAGAGAGCAGGAACGGACTAACAGTCTTCAAGCTGAGGTCGACGACTACAAAGGAATCGTGGAGGTGCTGCAGGATCAGGTTTGTTCTATAATACTAAATAAATTCTGTTCGCCTTTTCCCTGTGTTCGTCGCCGGCACAGTTGGTTTAGTGGTTTAGGCCCTTCAGACTCTGATGTCCTCTCAGACCGCCGCTAGCCCCTCAGGACTTTTTAGGAAGAATTATTACGATGAAAGTATGGGTATATGCCGGCACAGTTGGTGTAGTGGTTTAGGCCGCATAGCCACTGCGCGTGGTCGAGCGTGCATCCTCTCATCGCGGCAAGTTGGTCGTCGGCACAAAGCTCCACCCAGGCCATCGTAAGCTGGTGACAGCGAGTAGGTAAAATGGGTACCGACTGGATCGGCCCTTGCACCCAAGCCGCTCCACAAAGCATGCTTGTGTTGGAGAAGAAGATCTACGATGTCAGAAGCTGTCTGAGAAACCAACTATGCCGGGAGCCCTCTGGCATATGGGGCACCGGCGGCCGTCGGGAGCTGTCAGCATCATGGCAACAACACGCCAGGCACTCTCTTAGTACCTGGCGCCCAACAGCATGGCTAGAGTGGCTGGCAGTGAAAAAAGGGCACCGTCCGAGATGACGAATCACGGGGGTCGCGAAATGGACCGTGAGTCTGATCGTAGGCCGTAATCATACATGTAACAGGTCATCCGCCGATGGGGGGAGGGGGGGTTGGGGGGGTCTGGCGCCGGCCGGGGGGTCTGAGCCAAAATTTTGGGGGAGGGGGGTGGGCACTATAAAACGCTCAAAAATCGAAAAAATCGCAATTTTTTGGCTAAAAATTGCCAAAAATCGCTAATTTGGGCTGAAATACAGCTAAAAAGTGCTGTTTTGCAGGCGATTTTGGCAATTTTTGTGTGTGAATTTGTAAAAAATTGCAAAAATTTGCTTGAAAATTTACGTGCCAGAAAAATCGGAGGGGGGGGGTCGGTGAAATCGTCTCGGGGGGGGGTCCCATCTGGAGGGTCTGGCCTAAGTCGAGTGGGGGCAGATCCCCCCAGACCCCCCTGTTACATGTATGGCCGTAATTCCCCCGCACATCGGATCGGATGGGTATATTTGGTGTAAATGGGGTCAGAATTTAGCGTAAAACAAGCCTAAAAACCTTGTTTTTAGTAAAAAATTGTACTTTTTGGCCTACTATTCCCTCAACCTCCATCAGCCGGCGCTAGACCCCCTCAGGATTTGACAATTTATTTACCACCGCTCCCTCAGCCGGAATGCTAGCCCATGTCTGTCGGCAGATTTAGATTTTGCTCTTTTTCTGTACCGTGAAAAACTTTAGCTAGGTTCCAGTACCTCATTTGACAGTTGATTCGAGAATTTTGCAAAACCTTATTAGTAGAAAAAGTTCTTACTATAGTTTAAATGTTTTTTCGAAAAAAGAAACAACTAAAAATAGCTTACAATCATATCCTCTAGTTCTAGTCAGCTTTGACTTTATCCAAAGTTCTTGAGGGCCCGACCTTCTACTAACTATTTGCAACCCAACCAGCATAGCTTAGTAATTTGTGTTGGCTAAATGGAGCAGATAGTTTCGAAAAGATTGTTGTGTATGCAATTTTAGCGCAAAGAGGACGAGCAGTACATAGCAGACGTTCGCAACAATTACGAACACCAGCTATCAGTTGTTCGAGGCGAACTGTCCCGATTGCGCGCCAACTTGGAGGCGGCTCACAACCCACAAACTCCGCCCGCCGATCAACCTCCGGCCGCTCCCGGCTTCCGTCCCGAAGTTCTGTCCGGTCCCGACTCACAGGTACAGTGAAAGACTGCGGTTGGGTTCTATGTGAAAGTGATCAGTGATGTGTATTTATGATGCAATCGAATACAACATACAAAATTCGTAATTGATTTAAGCTGAATGGTAAAAATCCGAAGCTTTCTGAGCTGTCACGCTCGTGAATTTCATGAATTGTAAACGAATTGTAGTTAAGAAAATGCAGTAGTATTGTATTTATGAATTTTGTGGCGAGATTAGCCAAAAATTGAGAATATTTGTTTAAAAAATGCCGAAAAGTAGAAAAATATTGACGTTTATTTGCTACAGAGAATATCGAAAGTTAAAGGAAAGAGAACAGTTTAAAATACCGAATTATTCGGTTGCATTCCTAGTTGCTAATGCTTGGCTCTATTCCTGACGTGCTTAGTCCTTTTTGAAATCACCGGAAACGGTATGGTTTTGGTCATACATGTAACAGCTCCGGGCCGACCTGGGGGAGGGGGCGGGGGGGTTCCTCAGGTGGGGGGGCGAGGGGGCTTTCGCCCAGAGGGGGGTCCCAAATTTAAAAAACTCCAAAACGCCTGGGAAATGCGTTTTTAGCACGTTTTTTCTGAAAGGACGCTAAAAATCGCTATTTTAAGCTGCCAAATAGCGTTTTCGAACTAAAAACAAGCAAAAAATGACAAAAAGGGCTTCCGAAAACACCGATTTCTCGTAAATATCAGCAGTGGAAGCGCCAAATTCGGTTTTGAAAGGCTTTTCAAGCGAATTTAAGGCTAAAAATTAGGCATTTCTGAGCCAGTTTGTTAGTACTGGAGCCGCTACTAGTACTTGTATTTTTGGGTCGGGGGGGTCCCTTAACCTGTCTCGGGGGTGAGGGGGGTTTGGCCTTTCCAGCAGTGGGTTAACCCCCAAACCCCCTAGTACATGTATGGTTTTGGTATCTAAAACTTTAACTACTCGAAAATTATTTTTCATTCCCGCTACAATGTTTGGTGTTGCACGGAGTTTTTGTGTTAGAGATATTTAAATGTATTGACTGTTGCAAGTAACGTTTGGCTGCTAAACAGTTCTTTAAAATTTATTGCCCACCAAATCATGAAAGAAGGCGATTTCTAAAAGGACCGATTATTGTCTTCCCCGACTGCTTTCAGATGCACGAAGTTTTTAAGTGTCGAAACTGCGATATGACCATCTGTGATCGCGACTTGTATACGCAGCACACCGCACAATGTCCGCCTATATTGCGTTGTATCGATTGAACTATAGCTGTGCTACTTGCTTGCTGTACAACAGCCATATTACCTTACGGTATCTGTACTCTGTTGTATTCTTCTACCACTTCGGACAATAGTTTTCTCTTCGGACACTTGGACAGCAAGTCCTGAGACAGACACCTTTTGTCCTAAGTGCTACCAATATCACAGATACGTACTGTACTGTGCAGTGTTGTGATTACATGAAACTGCGATGTATGTAAAGATTTTCTTTTCATTCTATAATATTCCCAATGGCTTTTCTTTCTGAGCTGGCTGCTGCTCTGAGCTTTGAATTCTAGACAAGCTTTTATCCGGGTATTCTTCTGATGTGATGGCCTAATTATTGGCTGACAGTTTGTAAAATACAATCGAAAAGTGCAGCAAATCACGTGTAAAATTAAATGTAGAATAAATTTATTCAAGAGATTGTGGGCTCCTGCGCTTTTAGTTGACTTAGTTCAGATCAGAGACCATAAACAGGGTTTCCGAAAACCGTTTGGTGTTTTTAGAGGCATACGTGGGCCGGAAAAATCCGGAGGGGTCTGGAGGTCTCGGGTGGTGGTCCAGGTTAAAAGACCATGGTCTTAGTTAGATTGGCCAATTTTAACACGCAAGTAAATCTTTTTAAATTAAGCAAAAGCTGTCTACCGTTAGAAAAGAAGGCCAGAAGTACCGATCCGTTCCGTTTTGGGGGGCCTTTCGGCCTACGATCAGACTCGTGGTCCATTTCGTGACCCCCGTGATTCGTCATCTCGGACTGTGCCTTTTTTCACTGCCAGCCACTCCTAGCCATGCTGCTGGGTGCCGGTTACCAGGAGGGCTGCCGGCGTGTTGATGCCATGATGCTGACAGCTCCTGTCCTGACTAGGGATGGGCACGAAAATTAAATCCGTTTGAATTTCGTATTCGTTAAATCAATATTTGCCCATTTTAATTTTCGTATTCGTTAGTCGATACGAAAATCAAAACGCCTAATTCCTATTCGTACGAGTACGAAAATTAATTTTCGTTATGACGATACGAGTTCATTTTGTTCCAGAAAAATTAATTTTCGTATTTTCCGGGTAGATTATGGAGTGCAAATAGGGACCCAGTTCTGGGTCGTCTGTATTAAAGTAAGCCTTAAATATCAGTTCTAAATGGATAAATTGTGTAAAGCACGAATTTATCGCTAACGCTAGCTCGTTTTGATCATTGTATGTAACGCAATGCTTATAAACATGTACATACATACATGGGAGGTAGAATGCGCTTTGAACTAGGAGATTGTCCCAAGTGTTTCAAGCATAGGAAAGTAATCACTCAAGATAGTGTATGTATATACGTATGTTGTATGTACGATTTCGCGAAATAGTGTCTAGTTGCGCCCATCCTTTGCAGTAATCTACAGCAAGTTAAACTATTATGCTTTCTGAAATACTTGCTCAAGCCAAAAAATGCTTTGGACATTACATACAGTAAAAAATGCTTTTGCGCGTTTAGAATTCGCCAAATTGCTAATAATTCAGCTGATTTATTGCTAGGTATGCGTAAAACGTAAATTAAAATTCGTAACGAAAATTAATTTTCGTATTGGCTCCATTTAATTTTCGTATTCGTTTAATTTTCGTTTCCATATTTTTCTAATTTTCGTATTCGTATTCGATACGAAATTTAAAAATCCTCGTTTTAATTTTCGTACTAGTACGAAAATTAATTTTCGTGCCCATCCCTAGTCCTGACGGCCGCCGGTGCCCCATATGCCACAGTTGCTTTCTCAGCCAGCTTCTGACATCGTGGATCTTCTCCAACGCGGCATGCTTTGTGGAGCGGCTTTGGTGCAACGGCAGATCCAATCAGTTCCCATTTTACCTACTAGCTGTCACCAGCTTTCAGTGGCCTGCGTGGAGCTTTGCGCCGACGACCAACTCTTTGCGGCAAGAAACTTGCCGCGCCGAGAGGATGAGCGCACGACGTCGCTCGCGCACAGTAGCTATGCGGCCTAAACCACTACACCAACTGTGCCGGCGGCCAGAAGCGCATTCGAATGTAAAATATGATATTATGGTATTTGTTTTCAACACAATGCAGTACCTGCTATGCTTCAACGCTGCATATATTTCTTAGTGAAATTTCAAATAAAGTTTTACAAGTCAAGCGTAAAATGTTCAGACATGTCTGGAGCAACCGTCTATGTGAGGAACAATTCACTTTTTGGCTAAAATCCTGTTTTGCAGGGAAATAACATTTTCCAGTTAGAAGACCATGGTCTTCAAAAGGGCACCAAAAAGTGACCGTAAATTCGGGCATTTTCCAGTTATTAAGACCAGGTCTTAACTGGAAAACTTCGGTAAGATTCGGGGTATTTTATGTGTTAAATTTTTATGCATTTATTTAGACAGACGCAGTTTTGGCAAAATGTAGAAAATGGTGAACATCACTTTTTTTTATTTAGCAGACTAGAAAAACCAGTTCTTCATGGGAATCCATATTTTCTCGAGACTATTCCAATGTCAATGCATGAAATTTTATCGCATAAAAAACCCCAAAGTTAGCAGATATTCTCCCAGTTGCAGATCATTTGGCGAAAACTTGCAGAAATTACAGCAAAAAATATGTCCATTTTAACATTATTTCGTTTGGTTTCCAAATTAACAAATTTCAGTTTTTTTGGAATTTCTTGGGATTGTGTCAAGCTTGTTGCACCAAATGTTAACACATAAGATTCCACATATTTTGGCACCTATTATGGTCCAAATTCTACTGTGGGCAGGTATCGGAAAAGTACCTAATATCAGGTATCAGGTATTTCAAAAATACCCAATCAGGTATAATAGGTAGGTAAAGTGCGAAAAACCCACTCTCAAAATATCACAGGGGTGTGGAATCGCTTTGCACATCCATCTCTGGTGGTTTATCATTGCCAGTTAGAGTAAGGCTTCTCGTAAACCCTTTTTAGCCGTGCAATATGGCCCTATTTGTCTTCCCCTTTACTCATTGGCTTACTCAAAATTTTGCAAAAGGAAGTATTAAATTTTTAGATCTCTGGTTGAGCCACGGCCAAATCAGCGCGAGAAAATTTTAACAAAATTAGCTTGAAAAACGCTTTTGAAAGCATTCTAAGTATAGTATTAGCAATAATTAGGAGGTATTGTAGTCTGAAGTAGAGACCTGCACGGGCCGCCTTTTTCACGGCCCGGCCCGGCCTGTCCGGAAAACCCAATTTTTGCGGCCCGGGCCCGGCCCGGCCCTTATGAAAATGCAATGTTTGTGGCTCGGCCCGGCTGAAATCCTCTAGAAATCCTCTGTAGGGCGACCAGGCCCGGCCTGTGCAGGTCTCTAGTCTGAAGTGGCCTGGTTGGGCAACGGCCCAAGCAGGGCGAGAAAATTTGAAAAAAATTGCCTTCCTGCACGCTTTTATAATGTACAAATCGGTCGTATACTACCGTTTGTTGCCTTCTGTTTGTACCTGATACCTGTACCTGTTTCAGTCCAAAAATACCCAAAATCAGGTAGGTACAGTTCGAAAGTACCCGATCAGGTATCAGGTAGGTACTGCAAATCTACCTGATAATCAGGTACAGGTACAGGTATACCTGATCCACAGTACCAAATTCCAGCCTATTTGGCGGAAATTCTAGCAAAAAGAAATGTGTCCGTGTCGCCTGGAGTTCAAAAGAGAAGAGAATAGTTCGGTTGCAAGCAAAGAGATTTACATACAAGATTGAGCATACAATTTTATAGTGTATAGTTGGTGATTCTATGTTTGCCCTACTAGTTTTGTTGTGTTGTGTCCCAGTCAGTATGATGCTATTGAATTGTAGTTGTTATAAAGCTAAACAGAAACCAAAGGCCATCAAGACTCCGGGTGCTTACTCCAACAACTTGACTACTGCCAGCTTTGTTCCAAAGACCTACCTTGAGAAAGACCAGAGACTATTCAGGTCCGCTACACCTGCCACCACCAAAACCCCACAGACCCAACTTACTACAGTTAATTCAGGCTGCACTCAAAAGACACTCGACGCCACCCAATCTCCTCACACCAGCAAAGCACCACAACGCGGAAAGACTGATGATGGAAAAGTGAGTCCCGCTCAGAAAACCCCGTCCTGAACAAAAAGCGTGCCAAGCCAAAGAACAAGCCTGATATGATAATTGATACTGACTTTCTGTTTCCAATAGTTTTTCTGTCAAATTCAACTTGTTTTGCTCAGTAAATTATCCTATGCTTTTGACAAGTATTTGAGTTGAACTTTGAAAGGCTGTGTCGTTTCCACTATTTCAGTGAATCTTGTCCTAAAGGCATGTCCTAATGTCCTGCATCATTTATTTTATTTCATTTCTCCTGTTCTAAAAGCTCGAAAGAAGACCTGTAATTTGTACTATCCCTGTACATTCAGAAGATACTGTACGTACATGTCTCTGGGTTTTGAGGGGCACCTTTTTCAAATCCTAAATAGAGTTCTTGGGACCACGTCCCAAGACCTTTTTTGAGAACTATTATTTAGTGCCAGTCTGATATATTTATAATTAAGGCCTGAAGGCCCATCGCAACGACACTGCTGCAAATTACCGAAAATATTTATATCAGGCACCGAAATGACCGACACCGAAATGACCCCAACCCTTCCTTGTCACACCTAAAACGCGCGTCAACCACACAAAGATAGGTAGTCGAATTCAGAGCACATTTATCAGTGAATCTCGAATTTATTCAGTACACACATTTAATGAGTAATTTGATAGTTGATTAATAGGTAGGTAAGAATCAAAGAGCAAGACCAGTAGAGCAGACCAAAAGAGTCAGTCAGACAGCCATTCTGGGCTGGGTGCGCGGCACTTCGATGATCAGTTGGTTATAGTTGGACAGCGCCACCGCCACGTCCTGAATGTTGGCATCGGAGGGCAACCGCAGATTGTAGTGCAGTTCGTGTCTCATGTCTGTGTCTGTGGTCCATTGCTAAATCAAGTCTACACAAAGACGCCCAGACAAGTAGAGACCTACCATTTGAGAGGAGACGGTGACGGAGAGTCTGTGTAAGCCGCGGGCGTGTGGTTCTGGGTACTGTTGTTTGGTATTGGGTTTTCCGTTTGTGTATGTGTATGTGTATGTGTATACACATTTACCTTCGAATGTGTATGGTAATTTGTGTATACACATTCAGCAAAACAATGTGTATTTTTGTGTATATTTGTGTATGTGTATTGTGCTGAAAATGCAGTATTTTGGTAGAAAATCGAATCTGTCAATGTCTGCTGCTTGAAACCTTGGATAGCATTGAAATCGAGTTACTTAGGCCATTTGAAGGCTTTATGAGGATATCTACTGTTTATTACTGCAGCAAAAACATCGAAATTTTACGTTTCTGTTCGAAATTTTATCGATTTTTGCCGATCAAATACACATACACAAAAATACACATTTTGAGTGCTGTTTGTGTATGGTAATGTGTATCAGAATTTTCAATGTGTATGTGTATGTGTATGTGTATACACATTGAAAAAACAATGTGTATTTTTGTGTATGGTAAATGTGTATGTGTATACACAAACAACAGTAGTTCTGGGTCGGGGTAGGTGCAGAGGTAGAAGGTGGGCAGGGCAGGACGCACCACTTTGGCCAGGTCTCCCACTTGCAGGATGAGACGGACGGCGAAGAATTCGTCGTGGCTCAGTTGTTCCACTCGCCAGTCGCTGACGCACTTCTCTCCTTTGTTCGTCTTCACCACAACCGTCATCACACAACACTACACTACACAACACAGATACGGAACCTTGTGATTCGCTGTAGATACAATCCTTTCCTTACATCCTTTCCCAATGTAAACAGGCTAAACGCCGTCTACTGACAACTTCACCATTAGTTTGCTTACTAGGTAAGCAAAGCATCTGCTTGCTTCCAAGACAAATGCTGCGCGAACCAGCTGCATGCGTGAAGCTATATGCTTAGTCAGTCATGTTTACGTTTTTCAGATTTTCAAGTAATGTCAACAAATTGGAACGATTTGGGAACTTGGTAACAAGTTAATAACAAATTAAATTTGAAATTGCGGTCTAGCAAGTAAATACTAAATAGCTAGTGAATAAAATTTCCGACAGTTGTAGGGTTCCGACGATATATCGATATCGATATCGAAAAGTCGATATATCGACCCTTTTTGCAATATCGATATCGATATCGCGATATTTTGCATCGATATTTTCGATATTTTTTGTGCGAAAAAGGAAAAATTACACTGTTGAAGATCAATACCTCGGTATTCTCAGCTTTCAGATGGCAAAGCTTAGGTTTTAGTTGTGTGCAGGAGCACTGAAGAGCTGCTCACTGCAGAAGCAGACATGGGCTACTAGCACTTGGCTGAGAGAGTGGCCAATTTTCAAATCCTGAGGGGGGTAGCGCGAGCTGATGGGTGGCTGACGGGATGGCAAGCAAAAAAGTGCGACAAAAAAGTTTACTAAAATCAAGGTTTTTTGGCTTATTTATCGTTAAAATCGGTTAAAATACGCCCTGTCTGAGCTCTTTTATGCCTGATCTAGGCAAACTTTTATCATAATTGAATGAAAGGAGAAAAAGGTAGGCATTTGCAATGGCGTAGCTACGTAGGAATCGAACCCAGCACCTTAAGATTTCCGGTCCAATGCACTAAGCACTATGCTACACGCCGATACAAGAGCAACACCTGAAGCATTTGAGAAAGCTAGCGGGTTATGAAATCAGTCACTAGGCCAGTCAGTAACTTTCAATGCAAAATTCTTCCAAAAAATTCTTGAGCGTGGGGGTAGCGGGGCTTGAAGGGGGCGACCTTTATCTTTGAAGGGTTTCAAAAGGGCCACTACCTTTCTGAGATTCACTGCTTATTGTTGGTGAACTTTTTATCCTTTCTTTTGACTAGAAGTAGCCAGTATATTTGATGTCAGATCGCCGATTAAATCAACGCTTGACTGATAAGCAGCGAGAGCTTACTTTCAGATTTTCTTGCTAAACTATAAATATCGATATCGATCGATATTGAGCTGAGAATATCGAATATCGATGAATTTTGATATCGTCGGAAGGAACACTATATACAAGTACAGTAAGTGAACAGCAAGTCATTAAAAAATAAATTAACTGAGAAACAGTACTTTAGAGGGCATTTTTGAGGTTTAGACAGAATTCTCGGGTATAGTGCAGTAACCTGTTTTGGATCTGAAAATTTTTCCTCAGCCAAAAACCCAGCTACATACATGCATACTACGTAACTAACTCACCAATTGACGGAATTGAAGTGACGTACCGTATCGCCATCACCTCATGAGGGTGGTGTTTATTCAATTGCACACACCATCACCCATGTCAGGCATTGGCGGCCCGGTTTACCCCCACTTCCGATGTCCCCAGTTCCGATGTCCCCAGTTCCGATACCCCAGTTCCGACTTGCCCCACTTCCGATGTCCCCACTTCCGACTTTCCCCACTTCCGACTTTCGTACAAAAAATGCTTTTTTCAATATGGAGTTATCGTTTAGAACCATAGAACTGTTTCCAAGCATATCCAAACAACTACAGAACTATTAACACTACAATACAAATATTTATAAGGATACTTTTAATTGACCTGGCGCCCTAACAAGTTTAGCAACACAAATTAGCATAAAACTGTTGCTTATCAGTAGGGCTATCTTGCAACCGGCACCGCCTTTGCGCCAGCTGAGTCAGTTTACGCATTATATTTTTGTTGCCATCCGTAATATGGCGCTCAATTGGGTCGAAGGTGTGGCGGCGTTCAAAACATCCAAGGGCAAAGACGGTGTTGCATTCGCTGGCTATGTGTATCGTGAAACTGTGAAAGCTAAGGCCGGAGCAGGGAAGCGACAGTGGATTTGCAACAAGACTAACAGGTGCAATGGCAGATTGTGGACAAACATCGAAATGACTGCGGCCATCGAAAGAGGTGGTCACGCCGTAGCCTGCGCTCCTGATATACCTGGTGCTCAAGTGCGTGTGGTTGAGAGTCAGATGAAGGAAGCCGCCGCCACCGCCATCCAACCGATGCCTCAGCTATACCGACAATACCGTAAGTTCCTGTCAGTGCTATTATAAAATCAATAAATTTATTTTGCTGTAGAGGCTCAATTAGAAGGAGAAGCTGCAGCCCGGTTCCGTCAGTTCGTGTCGTATGATTCGGCCCTCTACGGACGCCATAACAAGATGTATGAAGCCAACCCGAAGCGTCTTGAGCACATCAATATCCCTGCCGAGTATCAAGTCACAGAGCATGGAAACAACAGTTCTATGGTTCTAAACGATAACTCCATTTTGAAAAAAGCATTTTTTGTACGAAAGTCGGAAGTGGGGAAAGTCGGAAGTGGGGACATCGGAAGTGGGGAAAGTCGGAACTGGGGTGTCGGAAGTGGGGACATCGGAAGTGGGGAAAGTCGGAACTGGGGTATCGGAAGTGGGGACATCGGAAGTGGGGAAAGTCGGAACTGGGGTCACGCCGGCGGCCCTCACTGGCCTGACCCTACCACAGAGCACCCCGAAGGGTGACAGCGTGGCCGCTTTAGGGGTCTCTGACCGAGGACCTAAATAGTTGTGTTGAGAGCGGACAGATCTAGAAAGACCTGAACTAACGAAGGAAGCACTACAAAACAGTAGAAATGGGCTGTTTGGTTGACTGTTAGCTGTAGAAGTTACAAGAGCAGCGTTTAAACAACATCAAGAAGTTAGCGGACGACTGGTGACTGCTCATGACGGCGGCGGCGAGACAAAAATCGCTCACACAACCGCAAGCGCAGCAAAGACACAGTGAAGACACAGGCTAGTGCAGCGTCTTATATACCCTAGGCAACTGGGCAACACGTCAGATTTCTCCAGACAGACTGTTTTGTACGCTTTGCAATGTGAACAGTGATAGCAATGCATTCACAAGACTGAATGTGCTTTGAAGAGCTTCTTTTGCGCACCTTTCAGTCTTTATTGTGTGTCACATTTCTAAAGCCTTTGTGTGTGTAAAATCTGCAATGCAAGCTTTACTGCCTAAAAATAAAATCCAGTCGGTCAGATGAAAACAGACTTGTTATATAGCTGCACGAAGATTTTTAGGTTTTTAGCCTATTTTGCTTCGCTTTGCATGAGTAGTCGCACTAGGTATCCGATCGACTGTGCAGGTTTACTTTCAGGATGAC
Source organism: Sabatieria punctata (assembly GCA_030248155.1). Taxonomy (NCBI): domain Eukaryota; kingdom Metazoa; phylum Nematoda; class Chromadorea; order Araeolaimida; family Comesomatidae; genus Sabatieria; species Sabatieria punctata. The sequence continues at coordinate 50,979 of JASANB010003368.1, forward strand.
TGCCACCACATAATGTTGAAGCAGTATACATATGTATGTTGAGGAGTTGACAGAAAGAATGCGCTTGAAACTGGGACAGTAGTATAACCTGTACAATCTAAGCTAGGTTTCGCTGTCGAATTGCGAGGGAAGCGGTATGCATTTGCATTTATGCATGACGCACTGATGCTCCGATTTCGGGGCGCGACAATTGCCCCTCCGACAATTCCCCCCCAATCATTGCATTAGCAGTGTAAGCATTTTTCCACTGCCGCCTAACCTTGAGCACTAGGCTTTAAGCACTAAGCCTAAGCACTAAGCCTAAGCACTTAGCCTGAGTACAAAGCCTAACCCTAAGCAGTTAACCTGGGCACTAAGCCTAAGCACTTAGCCTGAGCACTAAGCCTAAGCACTAAGCCTGGGCACTAAGCCTGGGCACTAAGCCTAAGCAGTTAGCCTTTGTACTAAGCCTAAGCCTAACCAGTTAACCTGGGCACTAAGCCTAAGCCTAAGCACTAAGCCTAAGCACTTAGTCTGAGTACTAAGCCTAAGCACTAACCTAGGCCTAAGTCTAAGCACTTAACCTGGGCACTAAGCCTAAGCCTAAGCACTAAGTAAGCCTAAACTCTCATGAAGTGGGTATGAGGTTTCACTTGTTTTAAACTCCAATACTTGGGCGAAAAAACGTTTTGGCATTTGCAATTGTTTATGCACACTGTATGCGTACAGGTCATCCGCCAAAGGGGGTTGTGCTTGTGAGGTTTGAGTCCGGTCAGGAGGATTGAGCCCAAATTGGGGAGGTTGTTTCCATGCTTTTTTGTGCTGTCTGTCTAATCCCAAAACCCGATAGTCTTTTTGCGGGTCTATGACCCGCTAACTTTCATGTGATGCTCCTACTGAAAACTACTGAAGCTGAAGGAGTCGGCCAACCTATAGCTACTGCAGTAGGAGTATAAATAAACAACGCTTATACCAAGTCAGTTCACGATCAACATTAGCACCGCGCTGGCTGGGGTACCAAATCCACTTGCGTTCAGGGCTTCGAATTCACAGTTAGGGAGATCTCTACTTGCGCTGATTAGTGTTTCAATTGTAGATCATTTTTGGCCATTTTTTGTGTAAAGAGAGTCACCGTCCTGGGACTTGTACGAGAATTCTTGTAGCTATTTATGCTTAATCGATAGCGCCATTTTTCGCGATTTTTGCAAACTCCGACCGGCCATATCAGCGGATCGGTTTGGCCGAGACACGTCATGAAAGTTAGAGAGAGTTAAGTTAGAGAGAGTTCCATTGGCTCATTAGGCCCCAATGGAATCAGATCCACTGTGGGGCACTGATATATAAACAGTAGTTCGGTTCAAGCAGAACCTGGTGACATAACATTACACTAAAGTATGCATTCCTATACAATTTCATACGCACATCAAACGTGCTATTGATATCATCCCTCCCTGGTAGACGTAACATAGAGCAGACATAACAATTTCAGAGCTGACAAAGAGAACTGGAGTTGGGTCCAGTTAGGGGAACACATAGTACAATCAACATATTTGTGCAACTGCTATGCAAACTTGCGCATCATGATCGATTAATGCTCGCTGAGAACAATAGCGCCATTTCTGATTGTACCTTTTCACCATTTTTTCGTCACTCTTTCAGCGATGCCCAAAGTTCTTTGTGATTGTGCCGTTGCAGCTCAGATAGGTCGGGCTTCAAGAATACATTGCACCAAGCTGCTTGTTTGCGTAATTGCTTAGCGTTACTCAACTAAGTTCGCCGTTGGTTCTCGTTGGGCACAGTGACAAGCAGAGGGCGAGAACTGCCGGCAACCTTCTGATGACCCAAACGCTTTGCTTTTGACACTTGAATCGATCGAACCCCGACCTGTTTAGCAATCTGCCTCACCTTGGCAGTGTCAGCTTCCAAGCTGTCAGACTCTGCAGCCTTCAAAAGTTTTGCCTCCTAAAATTTTCTGTCCCTGTAACTTCTTGCTCGTTGTATATTTGGGATGTTTTTAGTCCCGCTTTAATTTTTTACCGCCTGCCAAGAAAAAACACCCCGAAAATTTTTAGAACCCAATCCAAAATTTTCATTAAAGCGGGACTAAAAAACATCCCGAAAAATACAAGGAGCAAGAAGTCACAGGGACAGAAAAAATTAGGAGGCAAAAGTTTTGAAGGGTACAAATTCAAAGGGAGCGCAAAAACAAATTTCAGGGACAGAAAAAAATTTAAGAGGTACAGGTTTTAAGGGGTACGAATTTTCCGAGACAAAAACACCTTGAGAAATACTAAACAAGGCAGAGCCAGAGTGTATCGAAGAAATACATGCAAGGGCAATCTGTATGAAAATCGTCAGTTCAACTGATTTCCACAAGCAAATTGACCGATTCTTGGAATGCTACTTCGGTTTAGCGAATCGGAGTTGGCCAGAAGGGTGAAAGTCAAGGGTGCATCAAAGAAGTACTGTACAGTACGTAGCTAAAAAAAGCTGAAATCGTTGCAATCTGAACAAAACTCAAAAGCTTCACCTTCTTCGGGAAACGAATCGGCCGATTCTTAGGATAGTACTTTAGTGTAACGGTCTGAAGTGGACCAGAACAGGTTCTACTGGTGGCCCGGAGCATATCAAAGAATTATGGAAGCCAGAAGAGGTGAAATCGTTGCAATCAGAAAAAGTAATCGTCAATTTTGTCAATTTCCACACCTGAATTGGCCGATTCTTGGGATAACTTTCGGCACGGCGAATCGGAGTTGGCCAGAACAGAAGAAAGTGAAAGCCCAGAAGGCATGGACGAAGTATAGCAGCTGGAAGAGTTGACCTCATCACAATCTGAAGGAAAGTCGTCGTTGAATTGGCCGATTCTAGCGACAGTACTTCGCGGAAGATAGTTGTGTGCAAATTGTGGGGAATGGCAGGCAAAACTTGATGCGATAAAGTGTGGGGGTGAGGAGCCGAGTATTGACAAGACACGAGCTGAATCAGACCGCTCCCGTACCGCGAAAACGCCCGTCGCCCCATCGCCCCATCGCCCCTTTTAGTAATTGCCCCACTTATTGTGATAATATTTTGTTTTTTAGATTAGTTAGTGCCTTCAAAATTGAATTCCTGAAATATGCACCAAAAAAAGTAAAATTTCAAAACGGAGGAAACCGGAAAATTAACGGAGGAAACCGGAACGGAGGAAACCGGAACACGCCGTGGGGTATACCCCCTCGCCGGCCAATACCCCCTCGGCCGGTCATACCCCCTCCCCACCTCCCCTCCCAGACGGAGAAAATTTTCGCTTATTTAAGGCAACATAGGCATTTTTTGGCCTTTTTTGGACCCCCGAGGTCTCCATACCCCCTCCGGATTTTTCCGGCCCATGTATGCCTGTTCTCCAAATATAAAAACACCCCTGGAGGGACGCATCAGTATAGGCACGCTCCGGAGGGCCTGTTTTCCAAATATAGAAAGACCCCTAGGGGACGCATCAGTATAGGGCACGCTTGGGAGGGCCTGTTTTAAAAACATAAAAATACCCCGAGGGGACGCATCGGTATTGGGCACGCTCCCGGAGGGCCTGTTTTCCAAATATAAAAATACCCTAGACACGCATCAGTACAGGGCACGCTCCTGAGGGCTTGTTTTCCAAATATAAAAATACCCCTAGGGGTATGCATCAGTATAGGGCACGTTCCGGAGTCGTATAGTCATAAGAAAGTTAATTAATTAATATCTAGTCCATTTCTGACCTTCCCTGATTCCCCCCCAGCTACACCTAACCCTATCCAACTTTCGTTCGTTACTGGATTACCTTCTGTGCCTGTTTGCGTTGGAATATGCAACTCAAATTTGGGCAAAACATATCTTTAACACTTATGAATAAACGCTGAAAATTTGAAGGAATTCCACTAACATATAAATGAAAACGAATTATATGAAGTTAACACGAATAAGCGATTACAGTTTTTTTCCGCTTTTGTACCATGTTTATTGACTACACACGTTAAGCCTGAGCAGGATTCACCTTATATTGATTAGCAGAGACGCAAAACTACTAAAGGATTGTAAAGAAGCAAAATAAAAACCATTGGCTTTGGGCTGCTCAGGATCCCCAATACGTTCGTATTCGATACCCCCTAATTTTAACGACCTCATCAACTTTAACCCAATTTCCGGGATCTTTTACGAACCTAGGACGCCAAATCTGAGTGATTTTAGTAAGAGCAACACCTAAACTAAAATTTAAGCGGGCGCACCTTTTTTATTTGTTCTTTGTTTAAGAGCAAACTTTCGTTTTCTGAAAAAATACCGATTCTGCCTATGCTTAACCATGTAAAATTTCAATCTGATTTCCGGGATCTTTGGCTGCATCGATGCCGAAAAAAAATGGCTCAAACGAAAGATGATCAATGCCTCTTTAATACGGTCGGGCGCACCTTTTGAGATCATAAACTTTTTTTTACACTGACGCTGTTTTTCCGCTTATTTTAGCCAAAAACAACCGCAGCTTAGCCTATACCAAGGCGATTTGGGTGAATAGTTATGTTAAAATAATCAAAACAAATAACCATCAAAAAAGAACGGGCTTTTCTAGCCGCATTTTTTATAAAAACATGATTTTGACCCCCGCGACACCAATGTGGTGAAAACGCGCGAAGAAAAGCCCGTTCAAACTTCAAACTAACTAAATCACTAAATAGTTCAAACTAACTAAATCACTCCTGGCCAAACTAACTAAATCACTCCTGGCCTGTTTTGTGCCCGCGTGCGGCTGCCTGCCTCTCCCGCTCTGCCTAGCGGCCGTCTGTACGCTGCCTTT
>JASANB010003369.1:0-80000 GCA_030248155.1 Sabatieria punctata
TACTACTACTACTACTGCTGACAGCAGCAGAAAACGAAAACAGACGACAGCTCCCAAACCTTTGGCTATGGCTAAAAAGAACCGGTCCAGAGAAGACGATCCGATTCAAGATGAAGAAGTCGTGCAGCTGACCAAACAGTACTGGCCCGAAATTCGAACCAAAGAAAGACACTATCGAACAGTGGATGTCTACAATTTTCGAACCACCTCCCTAACACCCGGTCTAATCTCTAAACTGTTGAATCGCGTCTACCAACGACAGAGTTCCTACGGAGGTCGCGGTCGAGTTTTCAAACTGAACATTCGCGCCGGGATGATACTGTTCGATAGAGTCACGAACAACATTTACTTCTGCCACCCGGGAGCTAACACCGCTCTGCTGGATAGACCTATCATCATTCACAAACCTAGCGACATCGATACCGCTGTGGAGAATATTTCTAGAAAGGATTTCCGAGAGCATCTGTTACAACAGGTTCCCAACTCGCGCTACGTCTACTTTCAATCTACTAGCGTTCAGTTCGTCGTCACACCATTGCAAAGTTTTCCATTGCGCGGAGCCTTGTCAGCCAACGATTTTCTTGACAGTCTAACCAAACGCAAAGACTTGTACTGTTTCATCACCAACAATCATGGGAAGAACCTACTCAACGATGGTCTTTGTCTATTTCGCTGTTTGGCGGTGTTCCTGACCAAAAAACACCCGCAGAAGTGCGAATCAGAGGCTAAGCGATTGGTTCGCGTTTACTGTGAAAACCATCGTATTTCAACCACCAACTTCCGCGGAGTGTCTATCGGAGAACTGGAGCTGATCGAAGATCTGTTCGATTTGGGCATAAAAGTCTATACTATAGACCCCCGCGATGGAAAATACGCATTGACCCGACAACCTCAGTTGGGTAAAACGAAAGGTGTCTGTCAGGTGTTGGTGTTCAAGAATCGTCATTTTTGTCTGATCAAACCGGGAGAGGAAGACAAATTCTTGGGCGGATTTCAGTGTAACGAATGTACCAAGTTTTTCCGATGCAATCGCGATCGAGTCTGGCATGAACAGCGGTGTAAGGGGGGTTCGGAACACAGGGGAAAATCGGTCGGAACGGACGTAATCGAAACGGGGAGAGATTGGAAAAGGTTGGAGTGGCGGTAAACGATCCATCACACATTTTTCAAACTTCATTCCTTGTATTCCGCGGAGAATAAAAAATAGAAGAGCTAGAGGACGTGTATAACCCAAAATTTATTACGAATATCAGCACAAACCATTGGTACTTTGCCACGCAAACCAACTACCGAGTGAACGTTTTGGGCTTTTTGGTGCGGGGGGAGGGGGAAGAAGAGGAAGAAGAGGGAGATTGTGGGTAAGAATTTTTTGAGCAGGTGGAAGAATGGAGAATGAAATCGCAAGAGTTGAACTGTCAACGCGCCGGTTATTTGTTAACTACATTGGATGATATCGCGCACATGTTGCAAGGTGTGCAGTCGCAAGAACAGTATGTCGCGCGTGTGAAACGGTTAAAGAAGAAGCTCATCGGCTATTTGAGCCGTATAAACTTGATCTCTTTCAACGGACGATCCTACGACATTCCGCTGATGCGCGATCATCTGCTACCGTTGTTGGAGCGGTACAACTCCAATTTCGTCGCAATCGATGATAGCGATGACAGTGATGACGATGATGAATCGAAGGAAGACGAAGATCCAACCGCATTGTGGACTCGAGACGATGGCATAAACTTCATCTTGAAACAGGGAGCCAGCAGATACGACGCGCTGCTGACCGATAAACTGCGCGTACTGGACGTTCTCAACTATATGGGTGGTCAATCGCTGAGTTTGCGAGATTTCGTGGCCAGCTTCTCCACAACAGCGAATAATGGAGCCAACGCTCAAATGGAAAAAATAGACAAGGCGTGGTTTCCTTATGAGGTGTTGAAACGGATCGACAATGTCGATGATCTACGCAATTTTGGAATTCCTAACATAGAAGACTTTCTGAGCGATATGACCTCTAAGAACACGTTGGGCAACAGCGAAGAAGAAATAGAACAGAACTATAGAGAATTTGTCAGACTCTGGATGGAGGCCGGCTGTCGCAGTTTGTACGACTGGTTGATGGAGTACGTGAAAATCGACTGTCTGTGTATGGTTCCGGCTTTGGAAACGTTGTTGCAAAAGTGGAGAGAGTACGGAGTGGACCTGTTCTCCAATCACTGCACCATACAATCTGCTATGGTCCCGGTGTTGTTGAAGTACGCTCCTCACAACGTTCACTTTATGGTACCGGACGAAGAAACTTTACACCTGTTGAGAGAGAAGGGTATAACCGGTGGATTGGCGATGATTTTTACACGTCATCAAGAGACGGACGTTACCTACATGAACCAGCGTACAACCGCTAAAACCGCGTTCGTGGAAAGCCTAGATGCCAACAGTCAGTATTTGGCGGCGTTGGCTTCGGAAATGCCTGTCGGACCATACCTGGTACGCAGAAAAGAAAGGATGTTCGCACCGGAGCTCATGGGTGAAAAACGCGCTACTACAGCCATCCAATGGTTAGACTGGGAGGCGGAGCGCAGTGGTCGATACATTAGACATAAGCTGAACGGAGGTGAACCGGTCTTCTACCACGGCAGGCAGATGCGTCCTGATGGTTACTCTGCCGAAATGGACACCATTTATGAGTATGATGGTTGTCACACTCACGGTTGTACCAGTTCCGAATGTCCAGTGAGTCGGTTGAAGGATGAGGAGATCAGTCCAGTGACAGGTAAAAACTATGGAACGATGAAAGCTGAAACCGAGAAGAGAAATGAAGTCTGGGAGAGCAATCACAATCGTTTGGTGGTGATGAGAGAGTGCGATTTTAAACGATTACTCAGCACTCACATTCAACTGAAACAGTTCGTTCGAGATTGGATGTTAGGACCGCAACGGTTCGGTGCGAACACGCGAACACTGTCAGAAATGGAGATAATCCATCTGATTCAAAACGGCGGCGTTTTTGGATTCGCGCTGGTCGATGTAGAATGCGATCCAACGCATCCGAACTATGAAAAACTGAAACTCTTTCCACCGATCATTCGACACATCAACATAAACAGACGAATGGTACCCGACGAAATAGCCGAGATGGGTGAAGCTTATGGAATCGATATGGCTAAAAATCCGCGAAAAAACTTGGTAGCTTGTATGACTGGAAAAGAAGTGCTGATGTACACTCCGCTGTTGCGCTACATATGCCAGATCGGGGTGCGTATCGTGGCGGTGCACAGAGTGATCCAGTTTCAAGGTCATCACTTTCCATTCAAAGCGTTCGAAACGGAAATAGCGGAGATGAGACGGGAGGGCGATCGAGAAAAGAACACTATCGCGAGCAATATCGCAAAACATATGGGCGCTAGCGCGTGGGGAAAATTCGCTTACAACCCCGAAAAACGAAGCGAACATCGTATCGTCGACTCGGATCGGTTAGAACTGTTAGTAAATGGTCCGAACTACAAAAGCCATCTGGAGCTGGGAGAAGAGTTCGCCGAAGTGCAACTACGGCCGAAAGTGTACAAATTCGATATGCCTATTCAGATAGCCGTGGCCGTATTCGGAGCGGCGAAGCTTAACATCCTACGGTTCGTACACAGTTTTCTGCTCAAGTACTTCGACACAGACAAGCTAACGATCTGCGCCACCGACACCGACAGCGTTCTGGTGAGTTGGGCTAGCGAAGAGCCGGAACGCGATCTGGTACTTCCTCATCTGCGCCAACAATACGAGCGAGAAAAGTATAAATTCGTGGTTGATGAGCGGACAGCGGAGGCGGAAGCCTACTCCAAACGTACTCCAGGTTTATTCAAAACTGAAAAGAAAGCGAAAGCTTTCATAGGTCTATCGGCTAAATGCTACATCATGGCCGATGAGACGGGAAATACGGTCAAGCATGCCGCCAAAGGCGTTTCGGTTAGAACGAACAAAAACATTCTGCGCTATGAAGTATTCAAACGAGCGCTCTACGAAGGCGAGCCGGTCGAGTGTACAAACAGGTCTTTCCGTACCGCGCCCACGAAAACTTCCGTCTTTACGACCACCAGTCGACGCACGGGACTACAACCGTTTTATGTTAAACGTAAACTGTTGCCACCGGATTTTGTATTTAGCGAACCGTTAGATGAAGAATTAGAATAAAAACGGTATCATTCTTGTGAAAACATTATTCGACATTCATTTAACAGATCGTTTTCGTTCAACACTTCATCATAGTCGGTGGTTCGAATAGTTTGGTGCAATTCGTTTTTCCACTCGGCGTCTTCGTCCAACTTGGCATAGCAATCGTTCGCACGAACAAATTCTATTCCTTCTTCAGCTTTTTTCAATTCCAGCACAACGATATCCCACCATCGTTTCATGACCAACCACTGTTCTTCCAATTCAGCCATTTTCAAACGAGATGTCGCTCCGCATCGTTCAAAGGCTTGAACCATAGCGGTGGGACAGTCGCATCGGCGCAGTAGTAGATAGTCTCGCCTATACTCCTCCTCCCATCGATCGGGTACGGATGGGTTACAACTGAGGCAGAGTGAGCCCGTGATCGATTTCAACACGTTGCGCAATCGATCTACGTAGAGAATTAGAAAAAGTCTGCGAAACATCTTCTCCTGCGACTGCGTTAATGATGTCATCGCGCCAACCATACAGTAGACAACCGCCTTCTGCAAATGAAACTTTTTATACACTGAACGCCGCTACATAGAATAGTCGGTTTTTAAATCATTCGTTATACCAGCAGAGAACCAGAACCATTAGAGAACCATATAAAAATACAGTACATAGTGGGTGCGGTGGAGTAGGTTGGTCTAGTAGCGGTCGACATCTGGCAAAAGACCGGAGCAGACATTAAAATAAATACTAGTACCTAGACTAAGGCTGAAAAAATGTTTTAGTTTGAGACAACATTTTTGAAACGATTTCTCAGCGACTCGCATAAATGGGTTGTATGTACAGCACATTTAGTGCATAGATTTACTATTTGTCTTAACAATTCGGTCATAACAATAACAATAACAGCGAATGAAACGAAATTACACTTGTTCCATTTCAATGACTACCCTGAAAACAGACTAGCCAATTTAATTAGAATGTAAACATCAAACTCTATGCTGCTACGTACTGTGAACAGACAGGCTCTCCCGGTGTTCCAGCAAAATCTAATCCGTGTCGCAGAGGGCGACGACCGGACACCAGTGAATAGTTGAAATTTTGCGGCTGAAATCGAACTAAGCCTTCATATTTTGTACTTTTTGCAGTGCGCTAAACTAGAAAGTGTTGCAAACAACAAACTAAAGGTATTGTACATCGTATTGGTATATGGACAGTACAAACGCATACATAGATGGGTATTGGTGTAGCTAGTGTAGTAAGCCAACTTGCGGTTGTCTGCGGTGACCGAGTTCGCCGACCCATCGAGCGCATTCTGCGCCACGCTGGTAGTCGTCGCGTTCTCCGCGTTGCAGTCTGAAACACCGTCAACACAGAGTTCAGTCCGTTCGTACCTATATGTAAACTTTCCCGAGTCCAGCGCATTCGTACATACGTAACATTTCAAAGAGATTGTACACAGCTAGTTTTAATACATACATGAGGTAGCCGAGTTCTGCTAAGCGATGGCCAACGAATTCTGCGCGGCGGTTGCGTCCTGACAGAGCGGTGGCCGGCGAGTCCTGCGCTGCTGGAGAGTCGTACGCGTAGGTGGTCGAGTTTTGCGTTGCCGAGGTGGACGGTGAGTAGATAGAGTCTAAAACAGCGAAAGTGCGCCCAGTGCGTACGCACGACCCAATAGTTTTGAAAAAGGCTACATGCAAGCGATACAACAGTACAAACATGGACAACACAAATACATGCATGTGCATGCTCTATAACCTCAGTCTCAGTTATACTTCAATAAACGTAGTGGTGGTGGTGGTGGTGTTGGTGGTGGTGGTGGTTATGATGGCGTCCGGCACCGATCCCACTTCACAAAACACCTGCGGATCCTGTACGCAGTCAAACAGGTCCCAGTCGATGGAACCATAAGCCAGGTCGCACTGGCAATGAGACAAACGGGCGGTCTACAAATTGAACCGCAATAATTCACTACTGTTACTGCTACAGTCTCTCAGACAGACCTGTCAAAAACAACAAACTTACGCCCTAGGTTTTCTAGTTCGCTCTCAACTTTTCGATCGAACCCGTCGCAGGGCAATCCTCATCGGTAGCGAGAACTTTGAGGGACTTCCAAAAGCCGTCCCCAACCTTCGATGAATCCAGCATGCTGCGGCACACCAACTCCGATCTGAAAAGCAACAGACCGATAAAACCATTCTACTAGGTTTGTGCGCACTCTCTACAAACAATAATAATAAAAGGCGAACAGAAATTTTGACAACGCTACCTTAGTAGATTTAAGCGACAATCGTCGCCAAAAACAGTGGAAAGCATCAAGAGCAAAAGCAGCGTCATACCTATGACTAGATCGGATGGTGAGTAAGCAGTAGTGTCTACGCCGTCGGGGAAAGGCTTAGGCGCCGATACGAAAAAGTGTTGCAGTTATGGCCTCTCTTATGCAAATATGGCAGCGCACAGGAAGAAAGAAAGCCGTTGGCAGACCCGTTTTTAAACGGAGAAGAGGCGCCATTCTGTACGTACGTAGACTGCACGTACATAGACGGGCAACAGTCGGGAACACTGTTGAAAATATATTTTAACCTATTTACTTTCGTTGTCGGCTGTTTAGGACCGGTCCCGGACACAATAGCGTGGTCAATTTGGCTTCGGTCTCATACTAGTCCATAACATACAATTGTAGTTGACTAACCTCCAGACCGAGATACTCTACTATCATTACCCAGTTGTTGACTAAATTTCAATCCGGGACAGCTATTGTATAGATAAATCAGCTTTGGTCTCATACTAGTACGAGTAGTATATTGCGTCAGTCCGGTTGACCGACAGCCGACCTACATAGAACGGGTAGGTGAAAAGTTTAATTGTGCGCGCGACGCCCATTTCAGTCGCATAAACTAGTATCTGGCGGTCGGTTTTGTAGTGCGTTGTTGATTTTAAACGTTAATCTACTATCATTACCCAGTTGTTGACTAAATTTCAATCCCGGACAGCTGTTTTACAAATAAATCGGCTTTGGTCTCATACTAGTATGAGTAGTATAGTAGGTGATACCCTAGACCCTGTCTTGGACGTCTGATACTAGTCCAAGACGGGGTCTAGGGTGTCACCTACTATACTACTACGGCGAAATTAGGAAGGGAGTTCCAAATCCTGGAGGAGGCAAAGAACATTGTACTGCCCGTGGCGACCGTACGGGTGGTCAGCTCGACGTGACAGGAGGATATCCTTGTTGAGTGGGCTGAGGTCCGAAGTAATCCGCACTGACCCTGGATCATCTACTTTCGCGACCACGACCATGCCATGTACACGATCTGAGTGCCCAACTCGTTCCCAGATTCCCTGACTTTCCATCAGTTCCACTGCTTCCTTGGCACATTGCTCGAAACGGACTGGGATCGACCTCACTGGCTGCTTGGGTGGCGGTTCCACACCTGGTTTCAGTCGAATCTTGTGCTTGAACCCTGTGTAGGTTCCAATCTCTGACTTTGTCAAATCCGACATCTCCTGAAGGAGGGGTAGCAGGCCCGCTGCCTTCCAGGAAGCTAACGATTGCTCAGAATCATTAGGCTCCGACCTCATCTGTGGTCCAGTTTCTTCTGTGTGAGCAACAGCAGCACACTTCGGTGCAGAAATCTGTGTTGTATTCGAGTCGATATCGATACACACATTGCCAAGGCGCGCAACGCATCCATACCCAATGTATTGTTGCAATCCTGCTTGAACACATACACCGGTAGCTGTATGGTTCGCCCTCGACAGGTTAACTGTGCTCTGAACTGACCATGCACTGCGAGTGTTGAATTGTCGAAATTGGTGAGTGCAGCAGCAGGTTCTACACTTGTGCCTTGGAAGTGTCTGTCCCACTCTGCCTCGGTAATGCCAGTAACGTCTGAACCTGTGTCTACCAACATCGAAAGCGGACTTTCTGGTTTGTCCCGGTCTGATTTGATAAACACCTCACATTGGAGAGTATGATGCAGACTGCGAATGCTGGACTGTCCACCTCTTCTGGATGTGACACCACATTGTCTGATCATCCGGTTCCTGTTCTGGCTGGATCGGCACACTCTGCTGTAGTGCCCGATTTTCCCACAAGATCGATATTTCTGCCCTCTAGCTGGACAGGATTCCGTTCTAGGCTGATGACCACTTCTACCGCATGCTGAGCAGGTCTGAGTGTCACTTCGGCCCTTCTCTCCTCCTGCACTGGAATTCTTCGCAGCTGAAGCTTTGGCCCCCTTTGCTGGAGCAGTCTTCTTGTACTTGCGAGGATTCCAACACTGAGCCGCGCTGATCTGCCCTGGATTGGAAGAAATCGTGACAGCATCTTGGCGCGCTGTTTCGTCTGCCTGTGCAATCTCGAGAAATCGCGTCAAATCGACCGTTTTTTCTGCTAGGATCTTCTCTTGTGTTTCCCTACTGCTCAACCCTTTTGTGACCTGGGTTGCCAGCAAGTAGTCACTCAAAGCTGCTAGTGTGATGACGCCGTTTTCATCCAGAGGAAACGTGCATTCTTGCAAGAGTAACCGCAATTCACGAACAAAATCTGCCACTGACTCGCTGGAATGCTGAGTGCGTTGGAGAAATTCGAAATGCGCTCACACTGGATTGATTGGACGGTGGAAAAGGTTGCGAACTGCTTTCAGAAAATCGTTGTAGGTGACAGTTGGATCAGTGAATTCTTTTTAGCTTGCAAATTGCGACAAAGCAGCAGGACCTAGATAAGAAAGAAGAAAATCTTTCTTATCGCCCTCAGCTAATTTACGAGTTGCTGGTCGAGCTGCATCAATGGCCGTCAAAAAAGCAGAAAAAATGCGCTCCCACAATGGCCAAGCCAAACAAGGTTGTTCGCCGGGATGCGACCAATATTTGTCAGGTGGGGGTAGCTGAACTCTGTTCGTTTCTGCCATTATTGCAAAACATAAGCCAAATCGGTCGTTTGACAAACAAAATCAACGGGTCTGCCCTTGAATACCTGCCTTCTACCGCTACAGTTATTGCAGAAAAACCACCACTGCCAAAAAAGTCGGAAATCAGTGTTCGTCTTTTTCTTTTTACAGACAAAAAACAGTTACTGTCCTTTCCGGCGATGTCGGCGCTTGGTCGGCGGTCGGGGCAGTCGAACAGGCAGCGGAAGCAGTGAATTCTAATCCATTGGGCATTGCCTGCGTGGGTTCGAATCCCACCTGTGTCGCCACTAATCAATTTGCGGGTTGTGGGTTGTTGTTGCTGCTTGGCCGGTATGTCACTCGGGGATATTTGTTCTCGCCAAGGTTGAGGCGGCAGTACATACGACCGGGTTAATAGCAACGTTTATCGCCACATAATAGGGAGGCGAACAACAACTAACTATCACGCAACTGACTATTACGAGACGCACGGCAGGATGGCAGCGAGAGAGAGTTTAAGAATGGATTTGGCTGCCGTGCGCTTACTTGCAGTTACAGCAAAGCATGCAGAAGGGGCGGCGCATTATGCAAATAATCGCCGGATGCATCAAATTTTAATTTTTGTTTTACTACCAGGCAGCTCCGATTTTACTAATTTTTGTTTTACTAATAATTCTGCTAGTTTTACTACTATTTTACTACGATTTTACTAGTCGTAACGTGGAATTTTTATCAATGATGCCAAGGTATTGTGAATAATTGTTTTTGGCCCAAATAGTTGCTAGATTTGATCTGATACGAAGTTCTCTAGAACAGTAGACACAAAAATGTGTGAAATTTAACCGAGATAACTGGACCCACACATCTTTTATTGCAAAATTGATCAAGCTTTTGGCTGGACTTCACCAAAAACGAGCAAAATGGTAGTAAAATTTCCATTTTACTATTGACGGCCTTTGGTAATTTAATTTAATTTTTACTTTACTATTAGCTCTTAATTTTACTTTTTACTATTATTTTACTACTAGTAAAATACCACTAGTATTACTAATTTTTGTTTTACTATACTATAGTAAAATGACAGTAGTACTCGGGTACTATAAACAGCACTATACGGTACTGCTGGCTGACTACGAAACCTGTATGGCCGTTTTAGAGTTCCGAAAACATAACTCCTTCGCGATTACCGCTAAATTCCCAGTGAATCTTGATTCCCATACAATTCCCAGATTACTCATTGGGAATTTGCTAGGATTCCCGCCCTTTTTATATGGGCCCGAATTCTAGCTGATTCCCAAACAGAGGTTGGGCCTATGCAAATTCGCGACCGTCCAGCTCTTTTTAATTCGCTGCTGACTCAGAATGCGCAGTTTCGCCTGACGCGTTGTCAAGCAAACTTGGGAATATAACAGTTGAGGGGCTAATGAGTTAGCTGCTAAATCCCCAAGCTCCAAAATTCCCAACAAATTCGCAAAAAGCTAATTAAATTATACGCCATTTTATATACCGTGCGTCACGGCGGCCTCGGCATCTGTGAGAGCGGTTGTTTATGGGTTCGAAACCAGTCGAAGCGACTAGAAGTAGTCGACGTAAAAGAGGCTCAACCCAGACCGCCGAAAGCCGCTGATGGCCAGTAGGTAAATGGGAACCGAACCAGCGCTGCCTAAGCACCTAATGGCAGCAAGGGGGAGGGTTGTTTGTAGGCAGGGCTACCCCATTGAAGGGCTCTCAAAAGAGCGAGGGGTGTCCTGAGCTGTCCGAAAGGACAGTGAAACTCAAAAAACAAAAAAATTTAATTCCCAGGCCTGCGAATCAAGGATATACACTATCTCACCATCATTGATTTTTTGACTTGAGATAGGATAGCTGATCATGGGATTCACAATTCTCCATATGCAGTATGGTCATTTGGGGGAATACGGACAGTGCTTTTCAATACCAATCTCTAACAATTTTTGCAACGAAAACTAAAATTCTTAGTGCAATAATTATTTTTTCGAGCTAAGTTTTAGGCTGAGCTGAACGTACGTAGGCCTCACTTTTGTACTTGCAGTCTGTCATGACGGCAAGTATTGCGGCTCACACTGCAAATGTCCGGCTGATGGTGGATATTGCCTCGCGGGTGTGTGCCACTGGCCGGACAAAATGAAGCAATAAAGGTGGATAAATGCGTCGTTCAGTGATCATTATGTCTATGTCACTCGTATATGATATATGTACTAACAATTAGCTTTGCTAAAATTTTTTTCGAACGCCTTTGAGAGGCTAAAGCAACCCCTCCCTTTAACCATCCCCTAGTTTTCTTTCAGCAGCTCATGCCTAACTTTTGTTACTACATTAGCTTGGCAGAGCCAAAAGTTGTAAAGATTGTTCAAGTTGCAAAAGAAAACGGAGTGGCATTTTGCGGAAATTTCGCAGTTTTCGGCCAATATCTCACTAACCAGCTAAGATCTGGAAACGGAAGCACCAGAAAATGAAAGGCCATTGGAGCAGCTACAAAATCATGTGCGAGTGGGGAGCCTAGCTTAAGAAACGAATGAAGGGTGATCGTTTGAATAGAGACTCAGACACCAGAAAATGAGCCCGAAAATCCCTGCGGACCCAACTTTGAGGGTGTGTAGCTCCGGTTCCAGGGGGTTGCTCGTGGCCGGCCAGAGTCACCGAGCCGGTTATTCCGTCCTAGTCCTGGTCGTCCATATTATTGTTACATGTGCTAATACTAGGTATCTTTGCTTCCAATTGATATGAAGGAATGAATAAATAAATAAAATCTCTGGCTGTCATACTGCCATGGCAAAAGTTCTTCTTTCAATATTATTAGTTTAACTACGCATCTATGTCAGGCGGCCTAAACTACTTCATTAAAGTTAGCGGTCAGTCAGTGTACAGCAACCCAGTTCAGTTCAGGCCGAGTGACCAGTGTCCGAGGAATTTAGCCCAGTCGGCCGGACAGCGCGGAACAGAAACCTACTTTGCTGCGTATAAGAGCCACCGGTCAAATCACTGCACATCATCTGTATCAGTTCGATTCGACTGTCCACTGTCCACTAGTAGTCTGTCCGAGTAGAGAATGACCGAATACGAGAAGATGGACAGCGAAGAGCACCGACACATGCGTCGTGTGGCCTTCGTAGCTGTGGTGATCAGCACTGTGGCTGTGGTGACCTCTGTGCTCACCCTTCCCATGGTCTACAACTACGTGCAACATCTACAGTCGCACATGATGGCCGAAATGGACTTCTGCAAGGTTGGTGCAAGGACCAAAATCGCCCGAACGTTTTGTAATCGAACAAATTCGTGACAATTTTGCTAGAAACGCTAGTTTTTACATTAGATTCAGATTTAGGCCTAGGCTGCAGAACTGGGCACACTTCTTCAGCCAGTCGGTGGGGGTAAATGACCTCTAATCGAAATTATTATGAAAACAATACTACAAAATAAATATGACTTTACTTTGAGAGCACTTTGAGAGTACCCGGTATTTTACAAGGGGATGTAAAATTTTGAGTAGCTAACCAGTGCGAGAAAAATTTTGAAAATTTTGAAAAATTGGACTTCAAAAATCTATTTAACAGGCATTCTCAGCATGAAATTAACAGGCTAATGCATAAAGCAGTACGCGAACGCTGCATCGGACGGGTAGAAACATCGTATGCGCTGCCGCGCCTACTTAATTTTTTCGATTCTCTTATTGCTTACCTACACCGGGTGTACCAATGGTTCCCCTGTGTATGGTACAGTCTAAATTACTGCATGTATTGCAAAGCAACCTCAAACTACGGTTTCAGTCGCGCTCCCGTGACATGTGGAGTGAGATTTTCGCCATTCAGTCGACTAAGCCAGTCTCCAGAGAACGACGCGGATGGTTGTTTGGTCAGTGGGTGGAGAACACCAACAGCAAAGGCGGCTACCCTCAACCGACCACTCAGCCGCCCTACCTACCCGAGCCTCCTGTGGCTAAGAGTTGTAAGTCCAATCAAATTCAATTGCTTTTATCTACTGCGCTCAACCAAACGAACAAAATCTCTTCCTTGCCTAACAAAGATTCAGCTGCGAGACATTTAGTACCTACTTTTTGCTTTAATTTAAATCGAAAGAAAGGTGAAAATGTTAGGGAGCGCAGCTGGGGATCGAACCCAGCACCTTTGGATTCCCGGTCCAATGCACTAACCACTGTGCTACACGTCGATGACAGACGAACACCTTAACTAGACACTTGAATTTGTTCGAATAACCGATCTACCTGTGCTTCCAGGCTGCACGTGTCATCAAGGCAGACCGGGTCCGGCCGGACCTCAAGGAGAGGCCGGGGATGATGGTGTGGATGGTGCCGACGGTGCCCAAGGTCAGCCAGGCAAGGACGGTCAGGTGATCAAACCAACAAAACTGGAAGAACCCTGCATCATCTGTCCGCCCGGACCCTCCGGACCTATGGGAGAACACGGAGCCAAGGGTCCCAAAGGCCCCAGAGGTATTATTCTAAAGTTGCTTCGGTTTTAATATTTCTGGGGGTAACTGGCCACGTATACGCAGCTGCAAACCATTCCAAACTTACTTGCAGGAGCTCCCGGAAAGCCCGGCACAGATGGAAAGAAAGGCCCACGCGGCATGGCCGGACCACACGTGAGTTTAGAATTTTGTTTGAAAGATTATCAATTGGCTCCTCCAGGGTCCACCAGGCAGACCAGGTCGACAAGGACCAAAGGGACCTAAGGGACCCGACGGACGAGTGGTGGTGGTGCAAGGACCCCCTGGAGTACAAGGACTTCCTGGACCTAAAGGACCCAAAGGACCGACAGGAGAAGCAGGCAAAGATGGAAGAACTGGTCGCCGTGGACCCGCTGGTCAGTTCAGATTTTACCTTCACTCTGGCTTACACATAAGCATAGCCTTAGGCTTAGGTATGAGCATAGCATAGTCTTAGGCTCAGTGTTGGGCTTTGGCTTTGGCAAACAAGTGGTAGAGAGGCCGTTTACTCGGTGGGGGAACAGGCCGTAAGTGGTGGGTAGCAGATTCTATGATAAACAATTGCAGGAGACCAAGGAGAGCCAGGAGATGAGGGACCGGAAGGAAAGGAAGGTGAACGAGGAGAACGCGGACCTTCTGGTAAGATTTGCATATTATAATAGCGATATATATGTAATAAAATATTCAAATGTAGGTCCTGACGGTGCTGCTGGTACTTGCAATCACTGCCCGAAGCCCAGATTGCCGCCCGGATATTAGTTGTACATGGAGATATGTGGCTAGGCGATGGTGGTCTAACTTGTAGTTGTAGATTGCTAACAAAATTGGTGTCAGTAAATCGGTTTTCCAAGTTTTCTCTTCTTCACAAACCAATCAGCGAGTGGCGTACCCAGTCCCCTTTGCAATGAAAAAATAAGAGAAATGAATGATCTACGCTTGTCTATTTTACACCGGAATGCGTTTATGCGACTAATTTTTCGAAAATTTCTGGCCCTGGTCAAGCGGAAGCTCAACAAGGCGTCTTCAAACTGCTAAAACTGTCAGTTTTACGCTCCCATTACGTATTAAATGCGCTTTTGAAGGCTAGTTTTGCAATTTTTTGGCTCTGGTTTGGTTCAGGCTACTTTAAAACTTTGCACGACGCTTTGCAAAATCCTGGGTTGGTACGCCATTGAAAGCAATCATTCATGACACGTTAGTGGTTTCGCACGTAAAGTACGTACTGTACATATGCACCTAAAACAGTGGTAAAACCTAGTTGTTCACAGTATGCATAACACGTGTTCAAATCTCAGTGATTGCATTTCTGAGATGGCTAAATAGATTGAAACGTTACATTTGTTAACAGGTAACATAAAGACCATAAAGAAGTCGTTCCAAAATCCCAATTTTTCCGACCAACTCCCCCAAAATCGCCTTGCGTCCTTTCTGGGGACCCCCTGCCCCTAAGGCGACGTCGTTTTCCGTTTACCTGCCCCCCCGATAAAAGTGCAGTATATGTAGTACTGTCATTTTTTCTCGTTGCCATAGTGTACAATGAATTGAATAGATCCCTTCAACCACTCTGAGAACCTTTTCTGTATGTAGAAATCTTTGACAGGATGTACATAAATCGAAAATAATACATTCAAAGCTCCCTAAAATTCCGAAAAAAGCGACGTCGTTTTTTGCTAACCGCTCCCCTTCCTGGTGCGTCGTCTATCGTTGCATTTTCAGCCGACCACCCTCCCCCCTATGGAACGGCGTCCAAAACGACAACATTTGTTTTTGCTACTGTTCCGCAAATCTTTACTAAATTTGCTGAAATTTGAAACGTACAGTAGGTGCCAAACAAACAAGGTGAATTAAAGTTCAGTGCAGAAGGCTTGAACCTATGCTGAGAAATTCAAGAATAAGTTAAATTTGATAGTTTCAATACATATAGAAATAGCGCTAAAAATGGAAACTTTTTTCTTTTTATAGTTATTTCGGGGAATGTTTGGCAAATGACCTGAAATTTGGGAACTATTTCCTAAACTTTCGGCAATTTCATGTGTTAAAATTTCATGCATTGAGATTGTCACAATGTTGAGAAACTAAAGAATTCTGAACTGAATTGTTTCTGAACACACAAGATTTCGGCTATTTTGCCACCTGTGTTTCAAATTTCAGTCAATTTGGTAAGCAAAAAGGAAGTGTTAGTTTATTCCCTGCGTCAATAATCACAGTTTCTCGCTTTGCTTCAAATACGAAATTATTAGGCAGAAAATTATAGGCATCTTTTATTGGGAGTGGTAGTAGTTAGTAACTGGTAAATACGAGTGGCGCCCGTTTGGCTGCGGCACAGACAGTCTGAACCAAGGAATGTTCGATCGGGTTTGTAGAAAAACCGGTTACAAAATGTAACCAGTAAAGCGCCGCACGTGCCGCAGAAACAGTGGCAGAAGAGCACTGAGCGGTGAGTTCAGACAGATAGAGAACCAAATGCGACGCCTGCACCGGGAAAGCCGGAAGGGTATGACTGGTACACCAGCGGAACCACCGATTAATGTGTTGCACATACACTCGAATAGTAGAAGGAGCTCGGGAAGACTGTATTTGGCTCTGCAAACGATCGAAAGATCCGGGAATTGAAACAGATGCACGCGCTAGGGTTGTGCCAAAAAAGAATCTGCAACAGATAAACGCAGCCATGCCATGCCTGGAGGCGGGCCGATTAAACACCAATCATACTATTGGGTGAGAAGATATGGCCGGTACCTTATTAACAATCAAACACACTACAGACCAGCCTAGCTCAAATTTCTAAAACTCGGTAAGTATTCAGTAAGTAAATCCAGATTTTTTTAAATTCAGTAAGTACGAGTAAGTACTGGGTTTTTCAAAGAAAACCCGGTAAGTACTCAGTAAACAATTCAGTGAACTCGGTAAAACCTTCAACATTCAGAGAAGTATGTTACAATTTATCTGAAAATGTTTACCTGATATGGTTTTTGGCTACTAGAATCCTTTCTCAGTGCTGCTTGATGAGTTTAAGATAATGTAGCTCGATTTTTCAGAATTTTAATCGTGTTTTGTGTTATTTCACATTATTTATTGTGATAATTAGCATGCATGGAAAGCCTTAAAATATGCACACTATACTTAGTGACTAGGATGTGGCTTTACTTGCAAAGTCTGGCCAAATTGGAAAGTGAAGATCTGTTCTAATTTTAGCCCTTTTCCTCACAGTTTATCAGACTGATGCAAAAAACGTCCATCAAAATATAGTTAATAGCTAATAGTTAATAGTGGATACAGTATAGTTCCTACTTCTATAGTATTCGCGCCTCATTACAGCAATTCTACTGCGCAAACATAGCTTGGAATATGCAACAAGCCGTGAAAATTGCAAAAAAATTGGCAAAAATTGTGTATTTTCGTCGTTAGCAGATCGATTTAGCGAAAGAAAAACCGTATATTTTCTGCACAGATGCTGCGAGCTACCTATTGCAGAAGCTTTTACTCAGTAAACAACTCAGTAAATTACCGAGTACCGAGTTTACCGAATTTTTTTCTAATTGAGTAATTCAAATTTAAAACTCGGTATTCAGTAAGTAAAATTAAGAAAAATTTTTACCGGTAAGTAAAAGTACTTACTGTAATTCAAAATAACTAAGTACCGAGTAACTTTTACTCAGTAAATTTACTGGGAACTACTGTTATTTTACTAGTGGATTTTCATTTTACTATTTACTAAATTTACTACAAATTCACCTCTTCAATTTAATTTTCATTTTTGTTTTACTACCGAGCAGCTCCGATTTTACTAATTTTTGTTTTACTAATAATTCTACTAATTTTACTACTAATTTACTACGATTTTACTAGTCATTAGGGGCAATTTTGCGTCAATGATACCAAGCTCTTATGAATAATTAATGTTGGTGCTAAATAGTTGCTAGATTTAATCATGATATGAGGTTCTCAAGAGCTTTAGAGACAAAAAAGTGTGAAGTTCAACTGGCAAAAGTGCTCCCACACATTTTTTTATTGCAAAATTGTTCAAGAATTTGGTTGGAATTCACCAAAAACTAGTAAAATAGTAGTAAAATTTTGATTTTACTATTGACGGTCTTTGTTAATTCAATTTAATTTTTACTTTACTATTGGCTCTTAATTTTACTTTTTACTATTATTTTACTACTAGTAAAATACCACTAGTATTACTAATTTTTGTTTTACTATACTATAGTAAAATAACAGTACTGGGAACAACACTGCTACAGACTTTGTGACAAGAGGATCTCCAGAAAACGAGAGCAACCAGCACTGTCCTGGCGACAACCTGACCCATAAGGGCGAACTTATTGACATGAAAGGACGGGACAATTAAAAATAGGCGAACCGTCACAGTCCTGGCGACTTTGAGACTTATCATTGCCGAAACACATACAAAACAAGTTTGCGTGATAAAGTCCAGAACAGAGAACAAAAAAGAGAACAGGCGAACCATCACTGTCCTGGCGACATCGGGACTTAGCAGAGCCAAAGAACATACGGACAGAATTCCCGGTAACCATGTCTAGTAGAGATGTTCACGAGCCTAAAAATCAAGGCTCGGCTCGGCTCGATTGTGAGCTCTGTTCTGGTCAGCTCGTTTCAGCTCGTTTGTGCGCACCTCCAAGCTCGCTCGAGCTCGGCTCGCGAGCTTTAAATTTGGGGGAAAGCTCGGAAAAATAGAAAAGTAACACCATAAAATCAATACGTAAAGCGTTTCCTCACTAATTACGTAATTTTTATAGTTGATAGTTTAAAATAGTGTAGCAAGCAAACATAGAAATTAAGCGAAAATTGGCCTCCAAAAACACAATATTTTGAAATTCTGATTAAATTTTAAACATTTTCAGTTTGTAGCGCGTTGTGGGCTCGGCTCGGCTCGGACCGCGAGCTTTCTAACCTGGATAAACTCGCTCGATCTGGGCTCGCGAGCCGAGTTGAGCCGAGCCGAGCCGAGCTTTTTCAGGCTCGTGAACATCTCTAATGTCTAGAACAGACAAAAACAGGTCAATCATCACAGTCCTGGCGACTTTCTGATGCATCCTTGACAATGGACAAACAGAAAGCTGCAGGACACGGGAACAGTCAAAAGGAACGAAAACATAAACAGGACAAATACATAGAGGATGAAGATACTTTAAGCACTTCACTGCTGGCGAAATTGCATAAGAACGGAAATGGTGCTAAAATGCTTTTGCTGTATGTACACGTACGCAACCAGCTTTTCGCTGAGCTAAAGCCGAAAGTGAAGAGCAGGAACGGCTAGCTGCCTATTTACAGTAAAAGGCGTGGCCACCGAACACAAGGCGCCAATCAGTAGAGAGGTTGGCGTCCTTCTCAGCGCTGACGGCGCCCAGCTGGGCACAGAAAAACGAACCCAAACACCGACGTCGGGGGAAACGAATGCCTTTCAATCAAAACTGAATAGGCGCGCATAAAGCGCTAAGATAAGCCCTGCCATGACTAACAAACTGCGCAGAGAAGCATCGCGAGAAACTTGCAAATTTTTTGGATTGGGGCACACCCTGCAATAACGTTTAAGTTTGTTCTTTATGTCATTGTGAAATACGTAGACCTTTATGGGTACAGCGTTAATGGTTTGCAACGTACGAACGTATTACATTGGAGGGATTCGTAATTTCGCCGTATTCAGTATTTATGTACTACAACACCGGCAAATGTTCGATTTTCCTGCCTTCAGGCGTCTTTCGACCGCTTGGATTCGCCATTCAACCGTGGATGGCCGCCGCTGCCATGGCGCTTTTCTCTGTCTCAGTCGTCACGTCCTCGCTCATGCTCAAGCTCTATAGGTGAGTTGAGACGTTAACCAGTTGCGTTCATGTTTCACCGGTTTTTAATAGGATTGCTTTTTGTGTGCTCTTTGTCTTTGCTGGTTGCATTATACCTATTACACAGTCAGGCACTTAACGCCGTTTATGGTACCGACACCATATAAGGTGCCGGTACCATATATGGTACCGGTACCGAGGGTAGTGGTACCATATATGGTACCACCACGTTCGGGGCCTGTGGTGGCACCATATATGGTACCCCTACCTTCGAGCACTGTGGTGGTACTACTGTTGATTGGGTATACCGAACCCATACCGAAAAATGGGTATTTTTGGAATACCTACCCAATAAATACCTACCCATTCCAGGTATTTTAATAAATACCCATACCGGGTATACCGATTATTTTAGGAATACCCAGGTATTTAGGAATCGGTATTTTTGTCCAGCTAAATGCAATTTTTATCCAAAATTCACTGTGATCACAATGTTTTCTTTGTAATTTTGCATGTTTGGGGCCGATTTGCGGGGGCCTTACGGCCTACGATCAGATTTCGTGGTCCATTTCGCTACCCCCGTGATTCGTCATCTCGGACGTTGCCCTTCTTTCACTGCCAGCCACTCCTAGCCTTGGTGCTGGGTGCCGGTCAGCAGGAGGGCGGCCTGCGTGTTCTGTTCACGCCATGATGCTGACAGCTCCGACGGCCGACGATGCCCCATAAGCCTGAGGGCTCTTGGCATAGTTGGTTCTTCGCTCATACTTCTGACCATACATGGGCCGCGGGGGGTTTGCCCACCCTCCAACTTGGTCTCGAACCCCCAAACGACCCCACCCACCCACCTGAAGCCGACTTTTGCTCCTGACCCCACCCACCAAAATCGCCGCGATCCCCCCAAACCGAGAGGCCCACCCCGAAATTTTCGGATTTTGACTACCCCCAACCGATTTTTTCGGCCCATGTATGCTTCTGACATCGTAGATCTTCTTCTCCAACGCGGCATGCTTTGTTGAGCGGCTTCGGTGCTTAGGCAGCAGGGATGTGAGGTGGGAAAAAAACACCGGAAAAAAACTGTTTTTTTTCGGAAAAAAACCGGTTTTTTTCCTAAGGGTCGGAAAAAAACATAAATCGCGGAAAAAAACTCAAGCTAAAAATAGCTAATTTACGTCATTTTTCGTTTAAAAAATGGACTTTTGCTATGTATAATAGGCCATACTGACTCAAAACTGTTAGAAAAACAACAAAAAAGACCAAATTTGGCATGAAAAAACAAAAATGCAAACTGCTGTAAGAAAATTTGCATATTAGCCATATTTATGGAACCTGTCAGGCACTGTTTCATGCCTGTTTCGTGATTTATATCAATGTAACACGTGTATTTCTGGTCTAACAAGACTGAGGAAGGCGCTAGAAAGCGTTAGGAATCATAAAACCAGCCTAGGATACTCAGAACTTGGGCTGGAGTTTTTTTCCGCGATTTAGGAAAAAAACCGGAAAAAAACCGGAAAAAAACTGGAAAAAAACAGGCCGAGGTTTTTTTCGGAAAAATATACAACCCTGTTAGGCAGATCCAGTTGGTTCCCATTTTACCTTGTCGCCGTCACCAGCTTTCGATGGCCTGGGTCGAGCTAGCGCTGACGGCCAACCCTTTGCGGCAAGAAACTTGCCGCGCCGAGAGGATGAGAGCATGACGTCGCGCACAGTGGCTATATGGCCTAAACCACTACACCAACTGTGCCTGCCATTTTTGGGGCATGCAGAAACAAACTTTATTACGATATTGTTCCAGAATATCGAATTTGAAGGATTTTTAGTCTCTGACCCTACGCCTGTCCCAAACTTGTTTACATCACTACCTGCCAGTGTACAGTATAGAGACAGAGACCTAGCGCGCAGTGCCAACGCGGGAGCATTTTTGTGACTTCTGTTGATTGAAACTACACTATATAAATGTACTGTACGTAGCTACTTACTATCAACCAAGAAGAATTGTACTACTGTACATACAGACTTGATAAGCATACATGGGCCGGGGGATATGGGAGGAATACCCCCTCGGCCGGCCATACCCCCTCGCCCACCCCCCTCCCAGAGGGAGAAAAATTTCGCTTATTTAAGGCAAAATAGCCGTTTTTTGGCCATTTTTTCGCCCCCCCCCCCGAGGTTATGGCTTTTGATGAATTTTTTTAGTCTCTGACCTTGGAAATGACTAAATCCATGACCTTGGGAAATTCAGTGTTTTAATTTTGTAAACATATTCAACAAATACTGGTATCCCGGTACCCATACCGAACCGATTCCTGAAAAAGCCATACTCAAACAACAGTACCAAAATACAAAGTTGCAAAGAAAACATTTAGATCGTAGGTAATTTTCGATAAAAATTGCAC
Organism: Sabatieria punctata; assembly: GCA_030248155.1. NCBI lineage: Eukaryota > Metazoa > Nematoda > Chromadorea > Araeolaimida > Comesomatidae > Sabatieria > Sabatieria punctata. Next base: position 21,709 of record JASANB010003369.1, read on the forward strand.
TAAACTAGATAAAAAATACCGATTCCCAAATACCTGGAATTGGTAGGTATTTATTGAGTAGGTATTCCCAAAAATACCCATTTTTCTGTGTGGGTTCGGTATACCCAATCAACAGAACCACAGTAACTATAGTACCACATTTTTACTCGTTTCTTTACCTGAGACCTTTAAAATTTTGGCTTCCATTCCAACCCAATAAATTTGAACCGACAAGTTTAGCCTGATAAGACGAGTCAATAAATTAGCATAGAGCACCAACTGTTCGCCGCAGGAGAGAGCAACTGTAAGGTAAGACAGACATCGACAAGGGCGGTCGGTCGGACAATCGGCCATTAGTATCTTTGGCAGACTTCTTTACCGGTGATCTCTTCACTCGTCATGCAGAGTTGGCTGTTTCTGGCGTGTCTGGTGTTGGTGGTGGTGGTGAACGCCGATCTGGACGAGAAGTGCTGTTCGAAGCCTAACCAGGGCAGAGGACAATGCCCCGATCCAGCTCTCGTTGACCACGTGGGTAAGTGTCTTTTCTGTTTTCTCGCCCTATCAGTCATCTTTGGTTGGCCGGTACTCTTGACAATCCTGGCTCTAAATGACTGATCGAGCTTAGGTTTTGTAGGCAAAAGGCGAGGTATTGTGTAGTAATACCGTGAAAGCTCTAATAGTAGCGCCCTTTTCGGACAGCTCGAAAATATAAACGCGCACGCTCTAATAGTAGCGCCGTATAGTGCTGCCACGCGCACTACTATCAACGCTTTGTACGTGTTTCCAGGTTGTAGGCCGTTTCGTCCCGACCGTTTCGTCCCCTTGCTGTTCGTCCCGACCGTTTAGTCCCGGCCAATTATTAAGCTTTACCGTTTCGTCCCGCTGCTAACTGCAGTATATTGCAATGGCGGCGGGAAAATCAAATGCCAAATGCGCCACAACGCACCAAGAGTTCAAATGCCAGGCGAACAATGCAGTAGCAGTGCTAACAGGTTTTACGAAAGCACTGTGACAGCCGTTCATACGGCCACTTTTATTCTCTTTGCACGTTTCCTACATGGCGGGGTAGTTCCAGAGATGTGGTCAGACCTAGTTCCTTACCAACATTTAGTTTGTAGTTATAGTGGTTTGTAGTCCAAGCTTTTAGGATTTTTTGTTTGTAGTTCTGTTTCAACTCCAAGGGATAATATCTCAGGAACTAAGCAGAACATCTTTAAATAACTGTAATTCTTTTTAAGTACAATTTTAATACATTTTAAATGCGTTTTTGAAGGTTGTGATTTTAACCGGTTGTGCTAAGAAGCTGAGCTCTTAAAGGTTTTAACTCCATGTATTGTTTGGTTAACATGCAAAATTTTTGAAACAGCCCATGAAGGCTGAGAATGTAAGAGAAACATCCAGAATGCGTGTTAAATGCGTTTTTGAAGGCTATTTTAAAAAAATTTCTTCAAACAATACACCCCTCCGGATTTTTCCGGCCAATGTATGCTTCAAACTACTAAAACTGTTAATTCTTGTCAATTTTACGCTCAGAATACCTTTAAACTGCATTTTTGAAGGCTAATTTTTCATTTTTTCAGAATTTTACACGCTCCCTCCCCCGATTGCAAAATCCTGGGTACGCCACTGCCTGACTAAGAATAACAAAGCCTGAGCCTCAGCCAAAGCTTGACTCTAAGCCAGAACCTACGTAATCCTAAGCCCTCAGCCCAAATCTCAGCTCAGCCCAAGCCAGGTTGATTGTCAGACTATTTTCTGAGCTGCGCGGCATGCTGGCTTGTGTTTAAAATAATGAACGATTTGGTTTTCGCGCCTTAGATGTTCACGTTTCACTTCGTAAACCGGGACGAAACGGTCACTTTAAAACTTGGCCGGTACGAAACGGTCGGGACGAAACGGTTAGTGTTTCCGAGTAAATTTATTTTGAAATTAAATAACTATTAAATTGCTTGCTCAGCCTACAGATGAAAATAACTTGCTATTAATTTGCTTGGTGCCCAAATTCTGAAATTTAATTTGTTACAAATTTGTTATCTGATATGAATTAAATATAAATTTGCTAAAATCAATACTAAATTCCTGAGGAAACAGATCAAAACCTGGGTCGTGTCGGTCCAAAATGAGTTGACCTTTCATTAGATGCCGACAAATGGTCTACAAATTAGCATTTAATGAGTTGATATGTTTGCTATACTAAGCATGAACAAGGTGACCTTTGGACTGAACTTGTTGTTTTGTAGCCAGACGTGTTTTGTTTTGGTTAGTGAAGCAGCCGAACCAAGCAAATTTATATCAAATTTATATCAAATTTATATCAAATTTCTAGACCAATTTTACGAAATTTAATATAATTTTAATTTGTTTGACAGTCATCGTGAGAAATTTAATTTGTTACTAAATTGCTATTTACTTGGTGATTTTGACCAAAACAATTTAATTTTGTTATTTAATTTTAATTTGATCGGAAACACTAGAAACGGTCGGGACGAACTGGGCTGACACCGTGTTTCCAATGCAGAATATTGTCCCTTTGAGACAATTTTCTTTGATTAAACTTGCAAACATTAGTCAGACTAAAACTCGTTTATAGATTGCTTTTGTTAAAAGACAGAAGTACCCTGTCTGTAATTTTACAAGAATTAGCATACTTGAGATGGCCAATGTAGCATTGAAATAATAAAGTTTGTCTTCCAGTGTGGAGTCATAAAAAGACAGGTGATTTCAAAAATTGTCATATTTTGCAACTTTTTGTCCTTTCGGACTAGGAGTAGCCAATTGCTGGGTGCTTTGAAAAGTGTACCTCACTTTCAGCCGATCTTTTCGCTACGCAAGCTTGCGATGCCAACCCAGTTCAGTGCTTCAAGAACGACAACGGCCCGCTGGTAGGATGAACGATGTTTTAGCCAAATGTTATATGTATGTAGATGTGATGGTTTAGCGTTGTCCTGGCAATCAGTTCTACGATTGCGAGTGCGCCTTTATGGACCCGGACAAGCCCTGCAGAAAGGTCAAGAAGCAAGATTGTGATAACTGCCGGGGATGTATTCGTTGATGTTTGACTGCTTCATTTTTTTGTAGTTAATCGTTGGCTTTTGCTTTTGTTTGTTGTTTGTTTCTATTTTGAAGTAATACCTAAACAATTGTTGAACGAACAAATGTCAAATATAGTACAGGTAGAAAAAGTGTCCACCCTTTTTTCAATGTCTGATCAAATAAATGGTTAGTCGTTTATTGGCTTGGCTCAAGTTTTCAGCAAAAATTAATCAGAGAACTGGCTACTTATTGCGCAGGTTTAGTGCCAAAATTCTAAGTTGTGTTTACTACTGCAGTTACAGTTTTTCATTGCGCAATTTAACATTTGAAATTAAGGTCGCGCAGATTAGTTGACTAGTTCTGATGCAGCCAGATTACTCGGGAAGCACTTTTAATGGATCGAATTCGTCAGTGCCTCAGCTTTCCCTTCGTGGGCGCAATTTCAATTTAGAAACATTCTATCTCGTGACTTCAGTTCTCTCTTTCTTTAATAGGGAGATCACTACTTGCGCCGATTAGTGTTTCAAGTGTAGATCATTTTCTATCATTCTTTGTAGAAAATGGACCATCATCTTGGGGCTTGGGCGAAGATTGTTATTTATGCTTAATAGATAACAAATTGTCTTATCTGCTCAACCCATATGCTCTTGGGCAGACATATCTGCCAACGCATTCGATTGCTATGGATGTTTTAGTAAGGGGAGTCGCAACAGCACATTTTTCATTTTTTCAATTTTTTCAATTTGTTGTTCAAGCATCTCTGAAAGTAAATGGGAACCGACTGGATCTGCCTAAGCACCGAAAGCCGCTCCTCAAAGCATGCTTGTGTTGGAGGAAAATAAGATCAACGACGTCAGGAGCTGTCTGAGAGATCAGCAATAAAAGGCCTATACCGGTTTAGTGCCACTGGCCGGCGGACGGTCGTTGGGAGCTGACAGCACCATGACGTCACCACGCCAGACACTCTCTTAGTGACTGGCACCCAACAGCATGGCTAGGAGTGGCTTGGCAGTGAAAGAAGGGAACAGCGTCCGAGATGACGATGTTAGGGGTCGCGAAATGGACCACGCAGGTAGGTCTGATCGTAGGAACCCTGCCGCATCGGAGCGGATCGAGGCCTGCTCATATGGAAAAATTGGTAGCTATCTTTCAAAAGATAACCTAGAAAACTTCTTTTTTCTATTTTTTCATAGTGGTTTAAGAAGAGCCACCGTTCTGGGGTTTCCTTCCATCCCAATCTTTCTAACTGTGCTTATTTTGTAGCTGGCCCAATGTTCTACCGACCCGGCCTTGGGCAGGAATGTACCTCTATCTCTATGTGTATGAATTTTGTAGCAAATTTTCTAAGCGGGGTTCCGGGGGTAATCGGCCGATAATCGATAAAGTAAGGCGCGATGATCAGAGCGCCTAATCAGAGTTAGCATGGAGCAATTAGTTGTTTGTGCGTTAATGTACATAGCAATAATCTAGAAGCCAAAAGCAGTTGTCTGATCCCATACTCGATCATATTTGTTAAAGATTTACAATTTCGGTGCGCACGTTTTACAGGATTTGTTCGGAGACCAGAAACACGTATCAGAGGTAAAGCTGCATATAGATTGCAGTAATTAGATGTTGATATGTAAAATAATAATCAAGAGATCGTCAGCAGTCATCTGATACCACTTTCAGCCGTCTGCGTTCAAAATTTGCAATTCGAGTCATCTTCCCACGCGTGACTTCAATTTTCTTTTTTTCTTGAAGTAATCTTCTACTTTATGTACAGCACATTCGCAATCAACAAAATAGCCCCGCATTTTGTCACTGCTCGTTAGATCTCCATCCATACTGTACACTAGCAGGCCTTAAAACTACAGTACAATGGAAGCATTTATTTTAGCCAAAATTATTTATAGAAACAATTTTCACTCCAGTAAAACTAAAAAAATAATTTCAAAAATTTCTAAAAAATGTAACTCCTATTGCTTTTTATGGATTTTCTAGCCTCTGATCTTAGAAATGACTAAATCCATGGCTTTGTAAACGGAAAAATTCAATGTTTTGACTTTTAAAAACATTTTCAGCAAATACCGAATAAATACCGGTATACCGGTATTTTTGCGAATACCTACCCATGCCGAACCGATTCCTGGGTATGCCGAAAAATACCTACCCATACCGAACCGATTCCTGAAAATCCTATACCCAAACAACAGTAGGTGGTACCATATGGTACCACCACTCCACTTATTCGAAGAGGTACCATATTTAGTGCCGGTACCATATATGGTACCACCACGCTCGGGGACTGTGGTGGTACCATATGTGGTACCGGTACCATGTAAGGTGATGGTACCATATATGGTGCCGGTACCAAGTCACCAAGGAATAACAAACTGGCTGGACAGAACTTGGGACCAAGTGGCCACAGACGATGTTCGAATTCAAGCAAGTCTCCGTAACTACCATGGAGGTCTCCCATCAAATAGACTGGCGACTTGAGTTGCATGCACCGTTCCTCTTTGCGTAGCAGTTCTTTGACGTGCAAACACACTTCCATCAATATCAGAGCCAGACCCTTCAGACGCACTTTGCCCCAGGTAAACTGTGCTTTCTGACTCCAGTGCCCGTCTTTACCAGCACAAAGGTAAAAAATCAAATCCAAACCGAAATCCAAACCACGCAGTATCTCGTTGGCTTTGCCATTCACGGTAGCGTTTTGAACGTCGTCCAATTGACTGTTTGGACAGTGTTCAAGCTCCGCTCTTGCAGTGCTGGAGACTCTGTCTGACAGATCTGACAGATCGAGTAGAGTGTTCAAGACCAGTCCGGATGAGGAAAAGGACACCGAATGATGAGCGATCAGGTAGGCCAAGTCATCGGATGCGGTCGTTTCCTAGATTCTGGGCCGTTTCCTGGTTGGGCCCTCCGACATCGGTCGTACAGCCTGCACAGCCTTGTTGCTCATCATGGAGGGGCATCCGCTAGCAAGAGGCTGGTCCAAGCACCTGATCACCTCGATGGTGTTCGACTTCAGTCGAAACAGGCCAGAAGTTCCTCGCAGCTGAAGGTTGCTGACCAGTTTGACAAACATGTTGCAGTCCATATCCGAAGAACAGAGATTCATATTACTCTCGTACACCTTTGTGCCCGATTGGTCATTCAAGAGAGACTTGACATCAGTGCACAGAGCTTCTAGTTCTGATCTGGACATCTTCTTCGATCGCCCAGTGCTGTAGTATCGGAAAATGTATCTAGATCTCAGCTCTCCTGATTCTTTTCCATGCGGTGTTTGCGGCTGCATAGCTGCCACGCCCACAACCCAATCGGCGAACGACAGATAACCTTTGTTTTTCATGTCGAACGCTCGAAACAACTTCTCCAGGTCATTGTTACTTTTTATTTCGAGACTAGAGAAAAGATCCTTGAAGGCAGCAAGGTTCATCACCTCCAACGGCCAGCAATGCTTGAGAAAGACTTCGAATAACAACGCTGCCTCTGCTTTTCCGAAACCGGCTTGCAGCTTCATAGCTCTCTGGGAAGAATCGAGACTGTCGTCCAGCTCTCATCCCACCACGCGGCTAACAGTCTGCTGATCGTTGATCTCTTCTTCAAACGGTGCCAAGCTACCGGTTTCGACAGCCTGCGCCATCAACAGCACATCGTTGTGTAGTTTGCCTGCAGTAACCAGAGCGTTAATTTCGCTGAACATAAGCCATTTCCACGATTTGCCTTCCAGTTTAGATTCGACATCTTCTTTCACTTCAACCACTAAATGAAGGGATGTGACCGTTTTACCGGTCAACTCAAGGTAACACGCACGAGTGAGTGCGACGCCCAAAATTTTGTAATCTGCACCAGCTACACTGTTCAGTTGCTTATGAAAGCAGCAATTTTTAGTGTCGTATGCACGAAAGCTGACAAGCGGTTCCACGCCACTTCCGTGTACCAAATACCGGTTTGCATGAACGAACAGACATATCACTCGGTACGCCATCTCTCAGTAAAATGGGTTTAAACCTATACTGTATGGTACCACTACCTATGGTACCGGTCCCATATATGGTACCGGCACCTTATATGGTGTCGGTACCATAAACGGCGTTAAGTGCCTTACTGTATTACAGTCAGAGTCACGCACTTAACGCCGTTTATGGTACTGGCACTTCTGAAAAATAGCCTTTGAGAAAGCGTTTAAAAGCGTTTAAGAGGGTAAAATTAGCAGAAATTAACAGTTTTAGGACTCAATAAGTAGTTCAATCGCCTTTCTTATTTTCGACTGATTCTTTTCCTAACTCGGCCCGAAAGATGTGTACCACCTAGACCTAATTCGTAGTACTACAAACTACTAACTACAAACTACATATTTTCGGCGATTATGACGTCATCAAGACTACATATTAACTAAGACTACAAATTATTTTGGCTGACTACAAATTGACTACAACTACTATTTCAAAATCTGTGAATTTGTAGTCGTTTTTCTTGGAAATTTTCCGATTTTTCCTTTGATTTTACACAAGCTAAGCCCCTAATCGGCATTTTGACCAGTCTTGAGCTTACGATAAGCTCACGAAATCGTAAAGCATACCGAGAAGCAATCTATTTTTGACGTGAAGTGTTAGAGAGATAATTTTCCTGTTCTCCCGCTTTTTCTAAGTTGCCCAATAAACTTTGGAGGAAGTTGACCACATGACTGACTTTTGCACATTCGTCCGTGCTTTTTCTTGCCCTCACAACCAGAGTTGTAAAGGGGCCCGAGCTCTGTACTGTCGTGTAACCTAATCTGCGCAACCTTCTCTTGTAACACTAATTTGCGCAAGGGAAAAAATCGGCATTTTCTATAGTTCAGCTGAATGCGATTTTTTTAGTGATTCAGAATCTAGAGAACACGGGGATTTCAAAAATGTATTCATATTGCTTCTAGCTGGAATGGTTCCAGAGATATACACCGTCAAATTTTGCCGAAAATGCTAAAAATGGTGATTTTTAGCGATTTTCAGATTTCTCGGGGGGATTGAAATAACTCTGGACCAACTCAGCCGATTCGGCTGAAATTCACATATATAGTGTAAAATTTAGTTTTTCGTCGACTGAGACACACCGGCTGGTAGAACGTTTACCTACTCACTGTAACCAGCTTTCGGTGGCCTGGGTGGAGCTTCGACGACCAACTCTTTGCCTTGCCGCGTCGAGAGGATGAGCGCACTTAGTCGCGCACAGTGGCTTTGCCACCTAAACCACTACACCAACTGTGCCGCCTGATGTGCATGTCATAAAATGGACTGATTTGTGTGTAGCTAGCAGACACAGTAGGGTATCAAAGGAGCCTGCCTATGCGTCCAATTAATCGGACAAGCTTTGCCAGTGGCGGCGAATGACTGCAATTTATACAGAATATAAACTTCTGCAGCCTGCAATTAGTACTAATAGTTGCTTTCGTTCTAGCAATCCCACTGCATGCCAAACTCTCCTCTCCTCTCCTGTTGGCCTGCTCTTCTAGTTTCCACAATAGAGAAACTGTTTGCAGTTTACCATGCAGACTTAGGTTGGTCAAACTGTAACAGAAATCTGTAAGAAAGGAAACCTCAAAAGTCCGCCCCAGGCCGACATAGGGTAGGTACCGTAAAACTTAAGAGCTATTTTTTATAAAAACCACAACCAGACGGGTCCCCTTATAAGGGCGGAACATGAAATTTTGTGACCTATACTTTTTATGTGATGAATCGATAGGTCTTCAGTAGAAAACACCACCACTGCGGTATTTTTGCTCTCCGATACCCCTTGCGGTATTTACGGCCAAAAACGTGATTTGGACATTTTGAACCTGTGGAATAGCGTACTTGAACCGATTGGGCTCATATTTTCAGCGTAGATTATGCTTACCATGCCAACTATTCCTGCAAAGTTTGGAGCCGATTGATTCATGCTTACATGAATAGCGTCGATTTTAAGGGGTATTTCAAAAAGTCGAAAAAATATTTTTTGGCCCAGTTCAGGATTTTGCCCATACTTTCAGGTGAGATAGAGCTGGTCGTTGGCTACACGCCGGCGTTTTCACTTTTTCTGGACTCGCGGCTCCGTTTATGAGTTATTCATGTTTTAATTTTCCGAAAAAAATTTGCGGTATCTTTTAAGAGTCGTGCACAGTTCTGGCGTGTCTGAAGTTAGAGCGACCAGTAGTAGAGCGTTAGACGTAGAATGTGATGGGCTATCCAACCATATACAAGAAATCGATTTATGAGCTCGCACACAAGAATGGCGGCACTCCAAACTTTCGGACGAAAATGATACAATTTACGACCAGTTTTTTTACAGATTTTGACGCCTGTCGCTGGGTTGTTGATCATAGATGTAATGGGCCATCTGCCGACAGGGGGAGCTGGTTGGGGGTCAGTTGGTTGGGGCCGAGGGCTCTGAGTTCAAATTCTGGGTAGGGTACTGAAGTCTATTCAAAAATCTTTGGTGCTGGGTTCTGGCAAAACAACTAGTCGCGGGACGCCCTGTCTGGTGCTGAATCGTTTAAAAGCGGCTAAGAATTCGTACACGTTGCACTTGTCACGAGTTCGATATGTACAGCTCGTGTGATCGCACAGAGCCACAAACACACCCAAACTTTAGAGCGCCCAGCCTCTGCTTCTGAATCCTGTATGAAGAGGGGGCCCAAACAATCAACCCCTACAGTCTCGAACGGCTGTTGTCATCTGACTCTGAAGACTGGCAAGGGAGCAAACTTGGGCGTTGCAAATGGTTGACCGCCATGTTTGCGGCAAGTAGTGCATTTTAATAGCTGGGCCCTAACTGTAGATTTCTATTGGGGGACCCAGTAACGGTAGCGTAGGTGAGCTAGAGTCAAATTCGGCCCTGCATGCATCAGTCTCTGGTGTAAGTTGGTAATGATCAAACGAGTCAATCGATGAGATTTAGGAAGCAGTATTGGAAATTTCGCTGCGTCAACTAATTCTGCATTCTCAAATCGACTTCTACATCTGATCAGCCCTTTTTTGCTGAGATACAATCCTAACTGTCGACAGAGGGAAGTCGGCTTCTTCGAATCTGCATTAAAGAGACACTGCAATTCCTCTGCAAAACACTCCTGCTGAACCCATTTCACCCACTGGTCAGTGGCATTAAGAATCTCGCTGCTTGTCAAGGGATTCCTTGCCACATCTAACTGGTTTGGGTCGATCTGTTTTTTATGGGAGCAAGTAGTGACTCTTGGTTTGTTTTGACTTACGGAGGGCTTCCAACACGCAACTGCCCGGAATACCCAGGCTGTGACTCTGAAGAGAAGGTCGCAGTTTGAATAGCGTTCTAGTAGATGAGAAAGTGGACTGGAAACAGGGGAAGATTGCGCAACCAAAACTTCCTCGACCTCACCAGCTATTTCTAACATCTCATTCGTAAGATCTGCACTGTGTTCGAGCTTTTGTGGCCATTCTGATGAATCTAATGCCAACCATCCTGGCCCATACCACCAAATCTCGTTTTTATCTATACTAGAGTGATTTTCTGGCTTGGTGGGGATGTCGGCAGGATTGTGTTTGCCTGGAACCGAACGAAAGGTGACCAGTTTATAATCGAGAATTTCGTGCACTCGATTGCTGATCCATTTCGGCAAGACCTTGTCAGTTACCAACCAATTCATCACCACTTGCCGCGTCATTGGCTCAGTGGGTAGCTCGCTGCCTCTGGGTCACGGTGGCCCCTGCATCCCTAGCGGTTGTAGTGGTTCATCCTCTTGGTGCGGCAAGTTTCTTGCTGCAAAGAGTTGGTCGTCGGCACAACGCTCCACCCAGGCCACCGAAAACTGGTTACAGTGAGTAGGTAAAATGGGAACCAACTGGATCTGCCATTGCACCGAAAGCCGCTCCTAAAAGCATGCCGCTTTGGTGGGAAGATCAACGACGTCAGGAGCCGTCTGAGAAACCAGCAATAAGGCCTATACCGGTTTACTCCTCCTCGGCCGGGCGGCCGCTGGGAGCTGTCAGCACCATGACGTCACCACGCCAGGCGCTCTCTTAGTACCTGGCGCCCAACAGCATGGCTTGAGTGGCTTGGCAGTGAAAGAAGGGCAAACGTCCGAGATGACGATATAAGGGGTAACGAAATGGACCGTGCAGGTCTGATCATAGGGCCATACATTGTACGACCCCCCCGCCAGATCGGATCAGATCGGATCGGATCATCACCACTTCCGAGTCTGTCCAGAGGAACTGACGAGTGACATCACATCTCAACTGTGTGGAAACAAATTTGAGAGATCGGATTCCTAAGAGGACTCCCAGCAATTCAAGATGGGGAAGAGTGACTTGTTTAAGCGGAGCTAAACGATTTTTTGAAAAAATCAGCGCGGTAGAGTAACAGTGGTCTGATCGTTGCACTCAAAGATACACTAACATACATGTAGTTGGGGGGGAATGGGGGGTATTTCCCCCAGGCCCCATTTTCGGACAAAATTCCCCCCCCCAGCCAGATTCTGGGGGGGAATTTTTTTGAAACCCTATTTTGGGTTTCTAAACCTGCAAACAGGGTTCCAAAAGCCCTGATTAGGGTTTCAGAGATCCTGAACAGGGTTTTGGAACCCCAATTAGGGTTTTAGAAGCTCTAAATAGGGTTCCGGAACCCTAATTTGGGTTACTGAAACCCTAATTTGGGTTTCTAAAACCCTAAATAGGGTTCCGGAACCCTAATTTGGGTTTCTGAAACCCTAAATAGGGTTCCGAAACCCTAATTTGGGTTACTGAAACCCTAATTTGGGTTTCTGAAGCCCTAAATAGGGTTCCGGAACCCTAATTTGGGTTACTGAAACCCTAAATAGGGTTCCAGAACCCTATTTTGGGTTACTGAAACCCTAATTTGGGTTGCTGAAACCCTAAATAGGGTTCCAGAACCCTAATTTGGGTTTCTGAAACCCTAATTTGGGTTTCTGAAGCCCTAAATAGGGTTTCTGGAGGCCCAAAATACGGTTCCGGAACGCTAATTTGGGTTTCAAAATCTCTAAAGAAGGTTCCAGAAATGCATTTTAACTGTATTATGTCGAATAAAATGGGGTTTTTTGCACGTTTTAAAGCAAAATTAGCTTTTTTTGCACTTTTTAAATAAAAAATAGGGTTTTTTGCATGTTTTAAAGCAAAAATATGGTTTTTAACGGCATTTTTGCACTTCAGACAGGATTTTTACCCGATTTTTAGTCCTCAAAACCCTGTTTTGAGCCCAAAAAAAGGTCGCTGAAACCCACTTTTGGACACCAAAAAAAGGTCGCTGAAACCCCCTTTGGGCATAGCCCTGAAACCCTATTTTGGATCAGAAAAATTCCCCCCCAGCCGAAAACCCAGCTACATGTATGTACACTAATGCTGAATACGAACGAATGGACGCATCTGAGAAGCAATGCAACTGAACAGCCGACGTGCTGCTGATAGGCCCAACTAATCGTGGAACAACTACCTTCGAGACAAGCGCTAGATTTTCAATTGCTGCTGAACAACTGGTGGACCACTCTTCGTCCAGGGTGTCGTCCCAGCCAATGTTTCTGTGCCACATCTGTTGCACCAGCTGCTTAGCTGGAGCAACCAGAGGAGTGACGAAACCAAGAGGGTCAAACACAGGACAAATGGGACAACAATTTCCTCTTAGACAGGGGAAGAGACAGAGTCGCTTTTGGAGCAGTTACTCGAAGTACATCTGTTTGAGTACACCACTGTAGACTGAGTAGCTTGACTGTTCCTGACAAACAGCGATCCTCGTCTGGGAGTTGTGCCAAAAACTCCAAATCGTTTGATGCCCACTCACGTAAATTGAACCCAGCCAGAGCGAACAATCGTTTTGCCTCAGAGTAAAATTGTAGAGCTTGCTTTTGGGAGGTCAGGGACACCAAAGCATTATCTACATAGATGTTTTCCGCGATCAATTGCGAAATTTCGGACTTCAAGTCGGCGCGGTGTAAATGGTGTTTTATTGTGGCCGCCAGCAGAAATGGGCTACAGATATGGCCGAAACTGACCCAACGAAACCGATACGTTACTAAGTTGGATTTGTGGACACTCGAATTGGACAAATCTGAAATCCACAAAAAGCGCATCAAATCGCGCTGGTCTGGTTGCACTACAACCTGGAGAAACGCTTTCTCCAGGTCACTAAGAACGCCGATTTCATGCAACCGGAATCTCATAATTAGTCCACATAAATCCTCCAGATCAACTGGACCACAGAAGAGGTTGTCGTTCAAACTACGCGCATCTCTATTCGGTCGACTGCTGGCATTGTAAACCACCCTGACCTTTGTGGTAGTGCTGCTGGGCTTGACCACACAGTGATGTGGTACATAGTACAGTGGTCCTACAGGTGGAGAATCGTTTGGGATCTGCTCTATGATGTCTAAGGCTAGGTATTCTTGAAATATCCGATTATTGCTCTGTAGCAACCCTGTGTTTTCTCTCAGCCGGTTCAGGAGAGTGCATAGTCGATTTAGAGCGACATAGTAGTTGTCTTGGACAACTATCTCCTTAAACCGCTTGGGGTAAGCCACCTGGTAATGCTGCTGTTTGGTCAAGTACACGATAGATCAGTTGAATTCTTCTTGCGTGTTTTCGTCCTCCTGTTTTTGTCCTGACTGCTTGATTCCTAGGGAGTCCAGCTGCCATAGCCGTTCGATTGAACTCTCTACTGTGTCTACCACACGCGAGTTGACTGTTGCTACTGTGACTTGCATTGGTGCTCTGCAACTAGGGACTTCAAACTGGCCCGCAGGCATAAACCCGAGCTTTGAGCTGACGAGATAAACTTCAGGAGTCAAAAACACAAGAGGTTTCATCTCTATGATTCGGAAGAAGTAGTCTCCTCCTATCAGAATGTCGATTTCTGTTGGTCTGTCAACACCGTCGGGTGGGTCAGCTAATCGGTAATGACAAAGCTTAGCCATCACCATTGGATCAAATTTATGATGCATGAGTGGGTGAGTGATAGTGTCGCATACTGTCGCAAATATCTCCAACTGCTCTTCATCCAGACAGTTGAGGTGAAAGCTAACCCTAACCGACTTGTACAATTTAGGCTTCTCGGCAAACCCAGCTAGCATGAATTCATCCTTTCCTTGTGCTGCTAGCTGTAATCGATCACTAACCATTGTACGGATGAATGATTTTTGACTTCCAGTGTCGAGTAGAATGCGAACGACAGTGCTCCTGCCATTGACACGATTGCTCAGCTCAGCCTGTGCCGTAAACAAAAACACTGAGTGCTGGCTGTCTCTTATGGTCAGTACTGGTTTTATAGGAGTCTGGCTTTGACTTTCTGTGTTTGCCGTTGATAGAGAACTGTTAGTTACCACTAGCGTTTGTGCACCATCTGGCTGTTTTTTGGGCCAACTCTTTTTCGGCTTAGTCTCAGTGGCTTTTGGACCAAACTTTGTTGGACACAAGGACCGGTGATGACTGCCACCCTGACAATGGTAACATTTGCGTTTGCCCAGGGGGCAATCTCTAATCGCATGGTCGGCCTTGAGGCATTTATAGCACAGCTTCTGTTGTTTTGCAACGTCGTGTCTGGTCTTCAAATCAGGATAAACTGAACACTGATCTGGGTAGTGTTGCTGTTTGCAAAATATGCAGTTCGGAACTGTACCTTGCCTGCTGGAGGCCTTAGCGAAAAGCGAGTGAGTCGTCGGCAACAAACTGGTAGGCTTATTGGTAGTCACTGCCCACCCTGATGTGCCCTTTGCTCCAATTGAGCTCTTCTCTGAATTTGCACAAAACTGTTGGATCACTCTGGCCGTCTGAACTTCTTGAGAGAGAAATTCGCGAAGAACTTGCAAACGGCTTGGACCCAAATCGAGCTTAGGCGCAACGCAATGTCTTTGAGAAGTCGCGCTGGTAGTTTCTCAATCAAGGTATCGGCTAGAAGATGTTCTTTACTGCCGCTGTCAATCTGTTTCAGCTCCTTGAGCACACGTACATGTTTCTCGATTTGCATGTGGAATGATTCAATGCCATCGAAGCTATCTAATGGCGACTTTAGCTGCTTCAGGGCAGTGTAATGTGCCGAAATAAGCTCAGTCTCTTTGCCATAGTAGTTCTCAAGTAGTTCGATCGCTTGCACATAATACTCATCGGTGACTGGAATTCCATCAACAATTTTCAAGGCTGTACCCTTTAGGAGCGATCGCAAGTATGAAAACTTTTGACTACCACGAAGAACCTGGTTATCGTGGATTGCTCGTTGGAACCCTGCCCAAAACGTTTTCCACTCAAAAATGTCTCCATCGAAGGGTCGAAGCTCAAGCTGAGGCAACTTTACTCCTAGAGGCGTTTCAGCTCAAAGAACTGTCAGTGGTTCACCACTTGAGGATGTTGTAGCTACTGGACGGTTTTCCAATTGCTCAACCTGCCGCCTAAACTCGTCAATCTGCTCGCAGTGCAGCTTGCTCTGCCACTGATTTATACTATCGAAATGGCTAACAGCCCAGTTGAAACGTTCTTCAGAAGATTTGACCTGATCAGCATAACGTCATTCCATTAACTCTAATTGTTTCTGGAAGCGATTCTCTGCCTCCTGTTGTTGTTGGCTAAAGCGCTCATCCGCCCGCAAAATCTGTTGTTGGAGAAGCGCAACGACCTTGAGGAGGCTGGTATCTGTCCCGGGCAGATCAAAATCAACACTCGAGCCACCACTCTCCTCCTCCTGTGTAGGATTGCTACTGGAGGATGGTGGATTGGCGACAAATCGATTTTTTCCGCTGTCCTCTGTAGGCTGACTATCACAGGGAGGTGGACTAGTCACAAATCGAGCTTTCACGGTTTCAAACTGTTTAATTCCCTCCTCTAGCTGCTGTGCTAGTGTCTGAGAAGAGGTCAAAAACGCGTCTCGCTCCGCCTCCCCTTCAGGCAACAATGGAGGAATATCAGCTCGCAAACGATCTAGTTCTCCTTTCGTATCTTGGAATTTATCTTCTAGCGCTTTGCACCTGCTTTGAAAATCGACACAACCGGCGGCATTCGATTCATTAGCTAACTTGTACTGGACGTCTCTCAGTTCGTTTAGTAGACTAGCTACTGTTTTCGGCAACTCTGTGCACTGCTCGAGTAAGTACTTTCGCCTATCTTCGCGTGATTGTCTAGTTTCTATTGGTTTTGTGTACTTTTCGAGTCTATCCATTTTTACGCAATTTCAACAACTATACTTTGAGCCGGGGGGTCGCACACTTCCCACCGCCCAAAGGAGATAATGGAGTAAAGCTACTTTTTGATGTAGTTCTGGTTGCATGGCTTGGGTGCGGCTCGGTCGTCAGTTCTGTTGCGATATGGCGCCATCGTCACTCGAATGTCAGATTCCTTGGGCACCAATTTTTGAATCCTCGTTACCAGTGGAAACAAAAGGATATAACTACCGACTCAACGGCTAGATACCTGGAGACGTAGCACATACACCAAACCTTGACAGACCGGCCAGCCAGCCCACTCTCACCACCTTCTCGCCGCTCAACGTTATCCACACTCACTCACTTTTCGAATCATTTCAAACAAAAGCGTAAATATCTGAACAACCCGTAACTCAACAAGAATTGTAACAACAAACTACGGTAGGCGCCAATACAAACAAGTTTTAGTAAAAACCTATTGCACGTCAATTGCACAAATTGACAACTGCCGGATGTACCCAGCGCCAAATATTTTTGAACAGACTTTGCAAGAATGGACAATAATCGCAATTTTCGACTAAAAATCGTAAAAAGGTGCTAATTTTAGTTCAATATACAGCTAAAATGTTCTACAAAATTGCAAAAATTACTGAAAAAATAACTTGCCAGAAAAATCGGAGGAGTTGAACAGAACTGGCCTTAGAATGGCAACAGCTACTAAATGAATTAAATTATGAAATTATTATTATTATTATTATTATTATTATTATTAAATTTAGTTACTACAACATGAAGATAGGTGGGTGATGTGATAGGATGCCCACTATTATGTGATGACACAACCGCTAACAAAATAGTGCTCTACAAAAAATAACTGAAGAATTTTACATTTTCTAAACCGCGTATGTACAGGTTGTCAAAAAACCGGAACTCACGGCTTTGGTTTGAGCAGACAGATCTTTTTGCTTTCGGTTTCAATAGAAAGGGGCATCATGGCCGATCGATTGGTTGGTCGCCGGCCAAAAAATAAACCACTGAGTCGGGTACTGTAACAGTGTTTAGACAGTGAGCAGGTTCGGCACACTGCAATTCCTTCAGTTTTTCAAGCTCCAAGGGGCTGCGCAAAAATGACGCCATCGGTTAGTGGGACGGTTAGCGGTTAGTAGTTCGGCCAATGATGACGTCACTTTTGTCTCATAGGGGAATTTTGAGAACTTAGATTTCAAAAGCGCATTTGAAAGGCATTTTTAGCTTAAAATTTACAGTTTTGTATGAGGAGGCCTAGTTGGGATTCTGACCAACAAGGGCGAGAAAATTTTGAAACATCGACATTCAAAAACGCATTTGCCGGCACAGTTCGTGTAGTGGCTTAGGCCGCACAGCCACTGTGCGCGACGTCGTGCGCTCATCCTCTCGGCGCAACAAGTTTCTTGCCGCAAAGAGTTGGTTCTGGTTTGATGTCGGCACAAAGCTCCACCCAGGCCACCGAAAGCTGGTGACAGCTAGTAGGTAAATGGGAAATTTTCTTTTGCAAATGTTTTTTGTTTTTGTGAGGTCAAAACTTGAATATGCATCTGAGGTTTGGAGTCCATATATATTAGCAGATATTGATTTGGTAGAAAGAGTGCAACGCTCATTTACTCGCCGTTTACCTGGCTTGGAAACTTTAACTTACCCTGAACGTTTGCGGCAGCTAAAGATTAAATCTTTAGAAGAACGCAGAATAATCAGAGACCTGGTAATGGTTTTTAAGATAGTCAGGGGTCTTGCTGATTTGCCTGTTGAGTGCTTGTTTACTTTTTCCACTGAATCTCGTACTAGAGGTCACAGTTTAAAACTTTATCCTAAGCATTTTCGTCTTGATGTGAGCAAAAGCTTCTTCGCACATAGAGTTGTACATATTTGGAATAAATTGCCTTCTGAAATTATTGAGTCACAGTCTTTGGCTCGCTTTCGCGCAAAATTAGAACATGTTGATTTTTCTAAATACATTCGGGGTAGGGCTCTCGAGCCGGAAATCGGCCCAGCTCGCCCTTCGTTCTGACAGAAATGGTGTGCAGGCTTTGTTGAATAAACTTTGAAACTTTGAACCGACAGTTGCAATAGCAACCACGCATATGGGAACAGGGACAGCTAACATTGAAACCCGCCTAGACTTACACCGAGCTTGTGTTTAGGCTAGTAGCGAAGGAAGGGCAGGATATGGGTGTGCGAGATGGGCCCGCAGTGTGGCCTAACGCAGGGTTGTATATTTTTCCGAAAAAAACCTCGGCCTGTTTTTTTCCAGTTTTTTTCCGGTTTTTTTTCCGGTTTTTTTCCTAAATCGCGGAAAAAAACTCCAGCCCAAGTTCTGAGTATCCTAGGCTGGTTTTATGATTCCTAACGCTTCCTAGCGCCTTCCTCAGTCTTGTTAGACCAGAAATACACGTGTTACATTGATATAAATCACGAAACAGGCATGAAACAGTGCCTGACAGGTTCCATAAATAACGCTATATGCAAATTTTCTTACAGCAGTTTGCATTTTTGTTTTTTCATGCCAAATTTGGTCTTTTTTGTTGTTTTTCTAACAGTTTTGAGTCAGTATGGCCTATTATACATAGCAAAAGTCCATTTTTTAAACGAAAAATGACGTAAATTAGCTATTTTTAGCTTGAGTTTTTTTCCGCGATTTATGTTTTTTTCCGACCCTTAGGAAAAAAACCGGTTTTTTTTTCCGGAAAAAAACAGTTTTTTTCCGGTGTTTTTTTCCCACCTCACAACCCTGGCCTAACGCAGTGGCTACGGCCCGTCCAGACAATCCGTACCCGACTCAGTGGTTCATTTGTGGTTAGCGACCGATCAATCGATTTGCCATTTGGCTCTCTTTCATTTGAGAGCGAAAGTTAAAGATCCGTCTGCGAAACTAAACTGGGAATGAAATGGATACTGTTCCTTACAACCTCTACACAGACTACGCTACACACTGAGTAAAAGCAGAGCAAAGCTTGTAGATCTCTTAACGATGCAGTCAAATGAGAGCAGTTCAATGAAATTTGTCATGGCCGCCAGGATACCGATCGCAACCTGGGGATTCTGTGGTAATCTGCTGGTGGTTGCGACCTTCTGCAAGTATCGTAAACTGCGCACAGAGGGCTTGCAGTCAATCGGATTACTGGCTGCAGCCGACACTTTCTATTGTAAGTTATTTTCTTACCACAAAGACGGGATAGCGTAAACTACCCGTGGCCAAGACGCGACCCCAGCGTGTGTCACGGCGGCCCCGGCATCCGTGAGAGCGGTTGTTTGTGGGTTCGAAACCGGTCGAAGCGACTGGAAGTAGTCGACGTAAACCCAACCCAGACCGCCGAAAGCCGGTGATGGCCAGTAGGTAAATGGGAACCGAACCGGCGCTGCCGTTGCACCTATTGGCAGCAAGGGGGAGGGTTGTTTGTAGACAGGGCTACCCCATCATACATGTAACAGCTCCGGGCCGACCTGGGGGGAGGGGGGTAGGGGGGGTTTTTTCCTCAGGTGGGGGGTCGAGGGGGGGTTTCGCCCAGGTGGGGGGTCCCAAATTTCAAAAAGCTCCAAAACGCCTAGAAATGCGTTTTTAGCACGTTTTTTTCAGTAAGGACGCTAAAAATCGCTATTTTAAGCTGCCAAATAGCGTTTTAAAGCTAAAAACAAGCAAAAAATGACAAAAAGAGCTTCCAAAAACACCGATTTTTCTTAAATATCAGCAGTGGAAACGCCAAATTCGGTTTCCAAAGGCTTTTTCAAGTGAATTTTTGGCTAAAAATTAGTGATTTCTGACCCAGTTTGTTAATACTGGAGCCACTACCACCACTTGTATTTTTGGTCGGGGGGGGGGTCCCTTAACCTGTCTCGGGGGGGGGTGAGGGGGGGTTGGCCTTTCCAGCAGGGGGGGTAACCCCCCAAACCCCCCTAGTACATGTATGTACCCCATTGAAGCGCTCTGAAAAGAGCGAGGGGTGTCCTGAGCTGTCCGAAAGGACAGTGGAACTTAAAAACAAACAAACAAACAACGGGATTGAGCTTCTGACAATTTAACACTGTTCTTCGTTTGTTCAATTTCAGGTGCCGCTGCCATATTTCTGGTCTTTTTCAAGCTGATTCGCTACGAATACTTGCAGTTTACAGAGTTCACCCGCCTCGAGTGCATCTCAACTGTGGTGCCGAGCATTCTGGGTCTGTGCGCCAGTCATGTCTGCACAGCAGCGTTGGCAGTGAATCGGTACTACGCCCTCAGTCAGCCACAGAGCGCTCACAAGCCGAAGATTTCTACTGGCCGAATAGCACTGACTGCAGTGGCCTACCCTGCTTTCGTATCAGTGCATGCGTTTCTGTTTGTCGATCTCAGCTCAAAACCGGTGGCTTGCTATGTAGGTGCCAGCGCCAACCGTGCCGTGTCGGTTATGGTCATCGTTTATTACTTGATTCTTGGCTTTGTCGTGCTCATCTTTCACTGCAAAACCACGCACCAGCTGTGGCTGCACCGGAAAAACAAAATCTCAGCCACCTTGACCACTAAGCAGCAGAAGGCTAGAATGGCCAGACAGGTGAAGCTGAGCCAGACCAGTTCTATCATTCTCACCATCTATTTGGTCTCGTATTTTCTGCCCCTAGTCACTCTGGTCTTGGGTACACTGGCTGGCTGGTCTTCTGCTGTCAGAGGTGTGATGGTGTCAGCCATTGGCGCAGGTGGTCTGACCAATTCCAGTGTAAATGTACTGGTCTATGCTGCTAAGTCTAGTCTTATAAAGACGTATCTGATGGCTACCATCAGAGGTCAAAAGGGTAGCAGCATCAAAAAGTGAACTGATCCTTTGGGTCAGAAACACTGTTGCTATGGGTATTTGAATCTGAATTGGGTATGGGTATGGATGGGTAGGTATTTTTTAGATACCGGGTATGGGTACTGGTAGGTATCTTAAAAATACCTGGGTATCAGGTATAAATCGGGTATTTTTCATTAAAATCACATAAAAAATATAAATTCCACAAAATGCCAAATTTCAATTGGTTTTGCAAAAATAGTTTTTTTAATCTGCTTTTTTGGACAACTATTATGTGCTCTGTAGCAGTTTTACTTCACAGTTACTAGAACAGTTGTGAATTTTCGAATACCTTGGTAAATCAACATTGGCAAAAACGAAGCAGCTTACTGGAGGATAATTTCTAATAGTACTTTCTGATTTTGGGTCACCCACCCACCCACCATGGGCGAACTACCAACTTGCGCACAGCACAACCGTTTTCCGCACACGGATCGCGGGCACACAACTTACGCACAACCGATTTGCGCACAGCCGATTAGCGCACAACCGGATTGCGCGCAGCCGATTAGCGCACAACCGGTTTGCGCACAACCGATTAGCGCACAACCGAATTGCGCACAACACAACCGATTTGCGCACAAAGTAATTGTTGTGTTGTTGTGTGTTGAATGTAGTGTACATACGTTGTAAGGCTATGGTAATGCATGACCCTGATCAGCCTCAAACGCGAACCAGCATCCGATCGCTCATGGCTCTAGCTAAGCTGCCAGTGGAGGAGGTTAGTAATATTTTGGCTCAATTAATATTAGTTTTTGATCTGTCTCCTACAGGTATGTGACGGTTTGGATGAGATAATCGATGAGGCCCCACTTGCTCTTCGGCAGTCAGGATTCTTTGAGTACTTTGAGAGACAGTGGATGCATGCCGTGCCGCCTGCCATTTGGGTCGTGGTGAATGAGGTCCGCCGCACCAACATAATGATGTCGAGAGCTGGAACTCTAAGATGGCCAGGTTGTTCAACAAACGGAAGCATCCAGACATTTACTTTTTCCTGGAACGCATCCTTTCAGAACAAAATAATGTAAGGTGCAGGCAGGTGGATTTAAGGAAATCGCTAACTAAATTCTAAATGACTTTTCAAACAATTCCAGGTAAACATGCAAGTAGATCAGATGGCCGCGGGTGCAGCGCTGGTTTGGCGCAATCCAAATACGAACTCATCGATGGCAAAATTCGCAGACTGGCCGAGCGTTACCAATTGGGTTTGATCGAGCGCATGGCGTTTCTAAGAGGAATAGGGCACTACTTCGCACAGCCAAAGCGCAATCAGTTATAAAATTTATGTATTATAAATCTATCTGTTATAAATGTAACTGTTATGTAAAATTACTCTTGGTGTCTATAACTATATTGTGCTGCAAAAAATGGAAAAGTGTATAAGTAAAAAAATTGTGCGCAAATCAGTTGTGTTGTGCGCAATTCGGTTGTGCGCTAATTAGTGTTCCGACGATATCAAAATTCGGCGATATTCGATATCGATATCGATATTTTCAACCCAATATCGATCGATTTCGATATCGATATCGATATTTATAGTTATGCAAGAAAATCTGAAAATTTGAAAGACCAAACTGCTCTCGCTGCTTATCAGTCAATAACTGATGCAATCAGCGTTCTGATATCAATTAAGCACAGAATTGCAGAAAAGGAAGTGGCCCTTCTTTAGCCCTTCAATGAAAGGTTGATCCCCTCAGGCCTCCACCCTCATTAGGCATAAAGAGTTCAAACAAAATAGCGTATTTTAACTTATTTTATTAACACTTAAGCCAAAAAACCTTGACTTTAGTGAAAAATCGGACTTTTTTGCTTATCATTGTTTCAACCACCCATCAGTCCGGTGGTACCCCCTCAGGATTTGAAAATTTACCACCTCTCAGCCGAAATGCTAGCCCATGTCTGCTTCTGCCCTCTTGCGTTAAGTGTGCGGAGTGAGCAGCTCTTCAGTATTGCTGCAGACATTTAAGAACCTAAGCGTTGCTGTCTGAAAGCTGAGAATGCCAAGAAATTTATGTTTCTGAGAGCTACAGCATCATGCCACTGTTAGGTTTTGTTTTGACTAGCATCGATTTCTGAGTTGTCCAGGAAAAACTGTTTTTTTTTGCTGTTCCAGAGAGATAAACTTGGTGTCAGTTTTGTGTTTACCCTACTTTTCCGCCCAAAAAATATCGAAAATATCGATGCGAAATATCGCGATATCGATATCGATATTGGAAAAAGGGTCGATATATCGACTTTTCGATATCGATATCGATATATCGTCGGAACCCTAGCGCTAATCGGTTGTGCGCAAACCGGTTGTGCGCTAATCGGTTGTGCGCAAATCAGTTGTGCGCAAGTTGGTGTGCCCGCGATCCGTGTGCGCAAATCGGTTGTGCGCAAGTTGGATAGTCCCCACCATGGTTGTATATAAATTTCAGCTTTCTGTAAATACGTGTACTTGCCTCAGCATCAAGAACAAATCCATAGATACTGTGTAACCTTCTAATTAAAGTCCAACTAAATTTATTAGTCACTAAATTTATTAACAGTACTTATCCTTAAAGGGAACACAAAAATAGAAGCCCAATTTCCATTAGAAGTGAAGTAAACGAGAGGCAAGAAACCTACTGTATCTCCTTGCACCAGACGCCTAAATTCGTGAAATCCTTACCACTGGCTAAATTCGTTACTTTACGGCGGTAAGGTTTTTAAATCTTGCAGGTAAAGCGAAAATAAGTTTCCTTACCGCTGCTGTGGGCGTAACTCGATATTTGAGGATAGTTTTACTAAAACGGCCTCTGTTCAAAATAGAACGAATCTGAGAAGAGAACCTTACCGTACTCACAAATACCGTCTCGCATGTTGTTAAATAATTACCGCTGCAGTGGAAATGGCGCCAAATTTAAAATTTATATTTTCGTATCACGCTTTGCATTGTAGTACAACGCTTTTGCTTAATCTGTCATGTTCGTGTGTCCTTCATTTTTGTTTTAATGCCTGATTTTGTTGCTTCGTGCTAGTTGGTTAAACAATTTTAATAAACCACATTCGGTTCGGACGAAATCGGTAACAAGACAAAGGTGCAATTTGACAGCATTAAAAGGTAAGGCACTTGCTTCCGAATGAGCTAATGGAAAGAAAGGTGAAAAAGTTAGGCATGTGCAAGAGCGTAGCTGGGAATCGAACCCAGCACTTTTGGATTTCCGGTCCAATGCACTAACCACTATGCTACATGCCGATGCCAGACAAACACGTAAACTAGATCCTTGACAAGTAAGACAAACACCTAAACTAGATCCTAAGCCGTTTTGCCGTCACTGTGCGTTGCTGCCTGAAACAAACGCGATAGTCGGTATTTATCAAAAACTACTTTGTCGTTCTGTACCTGTTGCGTGCGTGCAAAACGACGCTCTTTCAGCTTGCCTCTAACTTTCTTCACGTCGTCTGTGTGTCGTTTCCAATTGCCCGTTCCACGGTTGACGCAGCTTCTTCTAGTACACTTTCGAACAGGGCAAATCGTGTGCTGCATAGTGTTGTTACAATACCAAAATTTCCGTTTGACTATGACTATGACTACCACTCGTTTGAGTACAATACCAAGGTAGTCAAATTTGACTATATTGTAGTCAAACCGTTTGACTACCATGGCCACAGGTTTGACTACTTTGACTACTTTTTGAGACATGGCAAAGTTGAGGTTTTCAGCGATTTATAAGCTTCAGTCACCAAGTGTCAGTCAAAAATGACTTTGACTGAGCGCACAAAGTGTTTACTTTGAAATAAACAGTATAGTTAACTGACAAAAATTAACCCAGAATTGTTTAATTTTCAAAAATTTCAATGTAAAAAGCATCTTTTGGAAAGATAGCGCAAAAATAGGCAAATACCCGGTTAGTTTGGTGTAAAATCAAAGTAGTTTTTGATTTTTCTCTTGTTCTTCTTTGCTCCATAAAAGAGGTATTGTACTGTACTATGTCATAATTTTCACCCTGACCAAACTGTTTAATTTGCCTAGCATCAAGCAGAGATTTGCTGACTGACAACCCATACAAATAACAGGTCATCCGCCGAAGGAGGATGGGATGGGGGTTGGTGGGTCTGGTGCCGGCGGGGCATGTTTGGCTAAAAATCGCAAATTTGGGCTGAGATACAGCTAAAAAGTGCTGTTTTGCAGGCGATTTTACCACTTTATAACCGAAACCTTTTTCTTAAAAGCGCCGTATGAGCGAGCTACAACCTGATTTTGAGTAAGACTGTTAAAATTGTTTGCGAAACTGAAAATGATAAACAAAATAAGCATAAAACTCGTGTTAAACAGCGGCAACCAGGACCAAGTTTGTGCGCTATGTGCAAGATGAACAGTACAATATGTGTGCCAAAGATCTTCGAATTCGATTCAAAACTGACCAAGTTGTGTTGTTTACAGTGTGCAACCCATTATAAGGAAATTTTTTTGATTTTCAACTTTCAAGGCCCAAAAACTCGATTTGGTGTACATTTTTTTTCGATTTTTTTTCTTTAATCGAAAGCAAAAACATAGCGCTACATTTCCATGAAATAAAACAGTTGATCTATTGACGGTGCGGGGGTCAAATCGGGCCCGGAAAGGATTCGAAAAAAATTTGTTCTCTGCAATGCAGTCGAGTAGGGCATTTGAAAGAGAATCGTTTTCTGATTCTAAATATGCAATTTGCAAGTTCCTACGATCATTTGGTCCCGAGTTATGGCTCCAAATCTGTGAGAGGGTCGAAAAAGTGACCCTCTCAAAAATGGCCGGGAAGGTGATAAAATGTCTTTTTAGGTCAAATTAAACCAAAATATGAAATTTCAGCCAAATCGGAGACAAAAAGTTGAAATTTGTCCGGAGGTTAAGGAGCAAAAGTCGATTCCTAGAGAAACCGGCTCTTAATTTGTTATTAAGTTGCTATTTACTTTATGATTTTGACCAAAACAATTTAATTTTGTTATTTAATTTTAATTTGATCGGAAACACTAAAATATACCAGCTATTTATTTGCTAGGCGGCGCTTTTTCCAAAATTAACTTGCTAGGAATTTGCTATTTGCTACCCGATTTCGCCCAAAAATAAATTAACTTGCTATTTTTTATTAACTTGCTGGGAAACAGTAGAAAAAAAACCGGTTTTCTTTTTTCGGAAAAAAACGGAAAATAACACCGGAAGAAAGCACACCTCACAACCCTGATTTTCATGGTCGATGAGCTACAATACAACTATATGTATGGACCAGTGTGGTGCACTTTTTATCTAGGTAACTAGGTAACTAGGTATACCTAGTATTACCTAGTTAATATGCGGGAAAAGTACCTAGATTTACTTTACCTATTTGCTGGTTATTCTATTTTACCTAGTTTTACTTTACCTAGTTTTAAATCCACATAACTAGGTACTTCTAGGTAGAACAAGTTTACCTAGTTTGATATTTTCACTTTTACGTTGCTTGTTCAGTCAGCAAACCTTCACATTTCCGGCTTTCCCACAACTACAGTGGCCAGGGATGTGAGGTGGGAAAAAAACACCGGAAAAAAACTGTTTTTTTTTCGGAAAAAAACCGGTTTTTTTCCTAAGGGTCGGAAAAAAACATAAATCGCGGAAAAAAACTCAAGCTAAAAATAGCTAATTTACGTCATTTTTCGTTTAAAAAATGGACTTTTGCTATGCATAATAGGCCATACTGACTCAAAACTGTTAGAAAAACAACAAAAAAGACCAAATTTGGCATGAAAAAACAAAAATGCAAACTGCTGTAAGAAAATTTGCATATAGCGTTATTTATGGAACCTGTCAGGCACTGTTTCATGCCTGTTTCGTGATTTATATCAATGTAACACGTGTATTTCTGGTCTAACAAGACTGAGGAAGGCGCTAGAAAGCGTTAGGAATCATAAAACCAGCCTAGGATACTCAGAACTTGGGCTGGAGTTTTTTCCGCGATTTAGGAAAAAAACCGGAAAAAAACCGGAAAAAAACTGGAAAAAAACAGGCCGAGGTTTTTTTCGGAAAAATATACAACCCTGACAGTGGCCCAGAGAATGAATTTCTGACTTATTTGATCAAAAAAATACAAATATTTACTTGAAATGTGCCAAATTTCGTAAATTTTAACTCCACTAACTTCATCATTGTTTCTATTGAACCAAAAATAGTATTTTGACTTGATTTCGAGCGTTTTAGGTTTACCTAGTTTTTCTGGGCTTTAACTAGTATTACTTTACCTAGTTTCTTAGCTGAAAACTTTACCTAGTATTACTTTACCTAGTTTTTTAGGTAACAACTTTACCTGGTATTACTTTACCTAGTTTCAAATTTTCAAAATGCACCACACTGGTATGGACGTATAGAACCCATTATTAGGAGGGTTTTATACAGATGAAATCAAAGTGTATTGCATTTTGCGGCTGCTGCCATGCCATGTCACTTCGCAGATGATCGATATGTCATAATAGATTGAGTCGATAAGTGCTATAGCATTTGAAAAATTGGAAAGCCCTGACTTAAATGGTAGCTGCCCTCTAAACTACACGATCATCTAAGTGAAGTTGAGAAAATGTAAGGCAATGGTTTCAAATCGAGACTACATGCACATGTACTGTACGTAAAAACAATTAAAATTATGGCCATTTCAGTGATTTCTGCGCTTTAAAATATTGCGTAATAAATTGCCAAACCCACCGCAATAAATAGTAATGATATGGCGGAGCCCGTCCGTAATTTTTGCACGCCCCTAATGTATCAGATACGTAGATCAAACTGAAAGTCATATCAAGTTCAACCAGAACTGTAGTCTGTTTGATTGCAAATTTCGTTTGACTTATTTGTGAATATAATCACAGCTATTTTGCGGTTCAATTTCTAAGAACTGCGTTATAAATCAATTGAATTAAAATAAAAATTACTCAACTATTGTGCAAATATCAATCTACAGGGTGTGCCAAAAAAAAACAACCCAGCAGAGTTTTTGCTGTAGCAACCGCAAATCTCAACCGATTTGAATGAATCCTTTTTTAAATGAAAGATAAATAAATTCTTGAAAGATTCATGTAACGTTTACTAAGATAGCCTGCTTAGTTCCTGAGATATTTGCCCTCAAAGTCAAAACAGAGATTTTGGCAGTGAACAAGAGTGATAAACACAACCCAGCAGATTGTTTACTTTTGCAACCATGAATCTTAACCGATTTGAATGAATCCTTTTTTGTATGAAAGATTGATAAATTCTTCAAAAATTGGTGCAATTTTTATTGAGATTCACTGCTTAGTTCTTGAGATATTTGCCCTCAGAGTCAAAAACAGATTTTGGCAAAGAACAAGAGCGATTCCGTTGCACTTCATAATAAAGCAGATTCCTACTGCTGGGGGCTAATGACACTTTACTGTTGAAGTGAACCGAGTTTATGTGTCACCAGTGAAGCCTCCAATAGCCCTCAACAGTAGCAGGAATCCGTTTTATTACGAAGTGCAGCGGAAAAATATAAATTCCCTCTTGTTCACTGCCAAAATCACAGTTTTTATTTTGAGAGTGAATATCTCAGGAACTAAGCAGAGTACATTAATAAACGTTACATCAATCTTTCAGGAATTTATTTATCTTTCATTTAACAAAGGATTCATTCAAATCGGTTGAGATTTGCGGTTGCTACAGCGAAAAATCTGCTGGGTTGTTTTTTTTGGCACACCCTGTACATTTGACGACTACAGAAAAGAACGTTTGCAGTCAGTCAATGCGTGCGTGGCGTGAATAATTTGAATCACCATCGCTCCCTATTATCTGCAATCTATCCGTGGCCAGACCAGTCTCTCTCTAGCCAGTTGTAAAGTTGCACCATCTCTCTATTGACAAGAGTGGCGCCGACAGGTCATTATTAAATCTGCGCAGCACCGTAAAAAAGTGGTCTTGCGTGCCAGAGATCTTCAGTTGGCTCGTTTTCAACTCTTCGCAGCTCTGGGATTTTGCAGCGCGAGAAATAGAAATAGATAGCAGTGCCAGGGGCGGCGGTTTTTCTGCGCTATCACTTCTCTACATACCTATGCATACCTGTCCCTAATCTATTTTGCTGTGTGTTTTAAATTTAAACTTCGAGAACCAACATCGGCCAGCTCTGCCTGCCCCTCTGATCTGCCGTTAAAACTGCAACATACTTGACACCAGTGCTACATGGCTAGCGAAAAGGCGAGGCTGGTGCCCCCTACAAGGGATGTTTTTCTAGAAATTGAGGTATTATTTGTCGATTAATTGGTTGCTTAGATAAGAAGTTGTGCGCTCGTTTTAGGATTTTATCTAAAGGGGTTCTAAAACCCCCAAAATGCAGGCTGAGTGGACTAAACCCCCTGTACTGTGACCTGTGACTAAACATGTATGTTTCCCTGGGCGAGACCCCTTACTCCACCCCTCTCCTCAGTCCTAGTGGCCGGGATTGTTACTTGTATGATGGTAGGGCGTGTATTTGACTGAATTTAGGAACTAAAAGCCCAACTAGACCAGCTGAAGGCAAGCGTGAAGCCGGCCAAAAAGATCGGCAACCCGGCTGTGGTCGGTCTGGCCGGATTTGGTCTCACCACGATGGTCTTACAGTACCACAATATCGGCTGGATGGAAAACGTAGCTCCCGTTGTCTATCTAGGACTGATCTTCGGCGGCCTTGCTCAGCTCTGCGCAGGTGGGTCCGACAAATAAATAAATAAATAAATAAATAAATAAATAAATAAATAAATAAATAAATAAATAAATAAATAAATAAATAAATAAATAAATAAATAAATAAATAAATAAATAAATATCGAAAACAACCTTCAGGTCTGCAAGAGTACGGTACGGGCAACAACTTCGGTTACTGCGCCTTCACAACCTACGGATCGTTCTGGATCGCGCTAGCACTGATGCTAATCGGCAAGAAGACCAAACTCTATGACTTCGACCACGAAACGCTGGGCTGGTTCCTTGTGGCTTTCACCTGCTACACCATTGTGATGACTGTAGCAGCTGCAGCCATACATATGGCCCTGTTCATAGTGTTTTTCCTGCTTTCCTTGGGTTTTCTGCTGCTCGATATAGGACACTTCGGGCCCCCTGTTGCTAACAAGATAGCAGGCTGGGTGTTGTTGTTTGACGCACTGGGAGCCT
This sequence comes from Sabatieria punctata, assembly GCA_030248155.1. Lineage (NCBI taxonomy): Eukaryota > Metazoa > Nematoda > Chromadorea > Araeolaimida > Comesomatidae > Sabatieria > Sabatieria punctata. Next base: position 51,797 of record JASANB010003369.1, read on the forward strand.
GGTACTGCATGTTGCATGTGCTCTATAACGATGCCTATGGATACAACGTGCTGCCGGTTGGCCCCTCGCCAGTGGCCCTTATCAAGAAGGCTATGGGACGCTCGTGAAGTTACGTTCTTGAGTCTGCATCCGTTCTTATCAAGTTATTGAATGTTGCAAGTTGAGATTGAATTTGTTTCAACGGCTATACCAAGCGAATCTATCGGAAATCCTGTCTGTTTAAATCGCTCACGGTTTACGACGCGAATTTATCGAGTAGATACGGTAGCATGGCAATTTACGGTCCGACTGAGATGCAAGTAAAAGCTAATTTACGCGATGACGATCCCGTCTGGTGAATTTATACAAGAGACTTAACTTAAACCTAACCAGGTCTAAAGCTAAGCTCGAGCATGAACTAATGCTTAAATCCTGATTCTAAGCCTGACCCTAAAACTAATCACAAGCGTAAATCTAAATCGGTGTCGGGCGGTACTGTCCGAGTACGAAATTTTTGCAAGAGCCGTAAATTTGTGCAATTCACGGTCACGTCTTCACAGTCACTTAATTTTCAGGAAAGCTTCCGATTGGTTCCCACGGTATAGTTTCAGTCGAATAACATTGCCTATTTGGATTTCGACTTATAACTTATTTTTTCTCTACCACGTACTTTTGAAAAGCTAAAACTGTAGTAGTGTTGTAGTGTTTACCCTGTATAGCTTAGAAGTTAGCGACTAAGTTACGATATTTCGGCGACGCATGTGGTCTGAAAGGTAATCTTTTGCTAGATTAGAGATGGGACGGCACAGACTATCTGTTAGTGAAGTTTAAAGTAAAGAAACATACTAATTTATTAGTTATTTCTACAGTACGTGCAACAGGGGTCTGACTGGGGGTGTTTTGCGCCTTATAGTGACCGCCGACCTCCGATTTTTGGGTCAATTTTTTTTCAATTGTCAGCTGCGAAGATTGCTAAAATCGCCTGTATCCGGTTGGCGTTGACCCTACTCCAATTGGAGTAGTTTCCTGACGGTAAGTAGTTTCCGACTTTGCAATTTCGAAAATGCTTACCGTCCACCCCCGCGCATTTGTGGGCTGGTACTAAATCCTTACCGTCACCACGCCCACTTGAACGCTTGCCAAACTGCACGGTTAGGAAGCAGTTAGGAGAAAGCACGGTTTGCCAAATGCACGGTTAGTAAGCGGTAGGAGAAGCAACAAACATGTCCCGTCTAAAGTCGGAAATCTCGAAGTAAGGAACCGATTTAGTCAATCGATCGAGGCTCCGCCCCGTCAGAGGCTCCGAAAGCTTACCGTCGGACAAATTTGACGCCCACCGAAAGTCGTGTTTCTATCCGTCGCAAATTTGCTGCAGGTTAGCCACGGTTAGAAAATCCGACTTTAGACGGTCTGTCCTAAGGAGGTATAAGCGTGATTTTTAGCTGTATTTGAGTCCTGATTAGTAGGTTTAATCGATGTTTAGTAGTACTCCGATAAGGTAAGACCCCAGCCCTTTCTCCTTAATCGGTTGACCTATTTGACCTTTTGCATGTATGACCTGTATACGTATACCTTTTGTAAATACATGTACATACCATGTGCACACATTGTACAATGTAGATGTTGTTATGCTTTGACTTTACATACATAGACCTATCGCAAAACTACAAGTTATGAACTTTGTTCTAGAAATAATATAAATTATGTATCGCTAGTTAGTGTATCGCTGGTGAGATCGCCAACTAAAAAATGCTGAAGTTTTGTAAAACTATAATTTTGAACATCAACAAAGGCATTGTTATGTTTGATAAAGTTCTGCAAAGTCGATTAAGACAAATGTGCGGTACAATTTTTCAATTAAGATGTATGACAGATTCTTTAATGTGCGAAACTGGTTTCTATGGTCTAAAGACTTGGAAACTCGTTTTACATTTTACTCAAGGTTAACGTTGAAAACAAGTTTGCTTTCTGACACTTGGATGGCACCACCGGGTGACCGACCGGAGATGGCAAAAATTGACTTCATTTTACGACGTTGTATAATCAATTATAGAGTTGTTTTCTACGTTCAAATATTGATGGCACAAATTTCTGGAAGCAGCGATACATATCACATCTTACTTCCAAACTGTATACTTCACAGAATTCTCTGCAAAGTACCGGTATCTAGTACAGTACTGCTGTTTGGTATTGGATTTTGAGAATGTGTATGTGTATGTGGTGTACACAATCACTAGCAAATGTGTATGGTAATTTGGGTATACACATTCAGAAAAATATTTTTTTGTATTTACAGTATGTGTAGTGTATGTGTATCGTACAGAAAATGCACATTTTTGGCCAGATTTTTGAGCGAGAAATACTAAAAACCATATCTTTCATAGTCAACTGGTTTATAATCAGTGGCGTATCCAGGATTTCGGAAAGGGGTGTGTGAAATTTTTAAAGTGCCTGGTTGGGCCGCTCTACCCAGCCAGGGTAAGAAAATTTAGCAAAATTTGCGTTCAAAAGCGCGTTTAAAACACATTCCAGACTTAAAATTAACAGAAATTACAAGTTTTAGTACGGTAGTTTAAAGTGGCCTGGTTGGGCTTCTGCCCGACCAGGGCAAGAAAATTTGAAAAATTTAGCCTTCAAAAACGCATTTAAAAGGCATTCTGAGCACAAAATAGACGGTTTTGGTACATAATTCATTAGTTTCGCTTATTTTTGACAGACTTTCTCTTCCTACCTCCACCGCAAAGGGGGTGTACCCACCCTACACCCCCTGGATACGCCACTGTTTATAATTGGGGTAGCTTTGAAGTTAAGTTACTTAGAGCCATTGAAAGGATTTTTAGTCTCTGTCAGTACAACAAAAACAGCTACGTCCTTTAATTCTGGTACACACTTTATCGAATTTTGCTGATCAAATACAGACAGATACACAAAAATACACATTTCGAGTACTGTGTGTGTATGGTAATGTAATGTGTATCGGAATTTTCAATGTGTATGTGCATGAAGAAGAAGAAATTTACTTCCCAGACAATGCACATACGGTACTACATACAGACCAACGGCTCACAAACCGTTTTCCAAGACCCTGCATTGATTACGCATTTTATAGGAACGCATGACCATTACGCATTTTAAAGGAATGAATGTACGTTTTACACTATTACGGTGGGTGGACTGAGCAACATGCTAAATTGAAGCCGATGTTGCATCGCTGCTAATTTATGATACATTTATCAGTACATTTATTCTAGTTAATTAAAAGTTTGTTATGTTGTTGTTTACTTGTTTGTTCATATATGTACAGGGTCCGTAAAAAATACAACCCCACAGATTTTTCGCTGTTAACATCCGCAAATCTCATCTCAACCGATTTGAATGAATCCCTTTCTAAATGAAAGATAAATAAATTCTTAAAAGATTGCTGAAATTGTTATGCTTCGTAGCAGCATAGCAGATGTTGGTTGCAGTACATTGCTTGCCTTCTGACCCTTCCGAACAATTGGCAGTTGTCCGCTCAAAAACCAGCCGCCTTGTTAAGTGACCGTCAGCCAGGTAAAGCAGAAATGAAAGAAAAGTGAAGAAAACTTCGCAGATCCATTTTTGAGCTAGCGCACGCACTTAGGAAATATCGATTGCAAATCTTCAGGGTATGCCAAGAAACAACCCAGCAGATTTTTTACTGCGTCAGCCGCAAATCTCAACCGATTTGCATGAATCTTTTTTGAATGAAAGACAAATAAATTCTTGACAGATTGGTGTAATTTTTATTAAGATATTCTTCCTTGGTTCCTGAGATAGACTCTCTCAAAATCGAAACTGTGATTTTCGCAATCAACAAGAGGGATTTTTATTAATCCATTGCACTTCATAATAAAACGGATTCCAACCACTGCTGAGAGCTATTGGAGGCTTTACTGCTGATACACACTTTCGGTTTACTTAACGAGAAAAGTCTCGTTAGCCCTCACTATTTCTGAGTATGTGTACACGAATCACACACACATTTGCCATGAATGTGTATTCACATAAACACTCAAAATCCAATACCAAACAACAGTATTTATCGGACGCTGTTTATCGTTCGTAACAATCAGTTTAGGAGTTTGGCCAAAATCTAAAGCATGAACAACAATTTGCTCTGGAGTCAGGTCTGTCAGTATCAAAGCCGTGCAGTTGATCCAACTCGTGGCGCGTCTCCATTCCATAAAGGCCATTCCTCCATCTCTCCAGGTCCGAATCCCTGAATCGCCACCTCTTTCTCAACCTAATAATTGCCTCAACTTCATTTTCTTTTGTCTCCTGCAGTTTTTGCTTCAGTTGTTTGGGTAGCGGCAACTTTTTTATCTCTTCTCTCGAAAGCTTGGCCAGAATGGTGGTGCAGCAGAAACTCTGTAGCGATTTCGGTTGTATGACTGAGGATTCTTCCTCAGACGAAGAACTATCGTAAATAGGGAAGACAACAGGCCTCCAGCGACGTGTTATTCGGGTGCGATTTCGCCTGGTCTTCACACCAAAACGAAACATGTTCACTTCACCAGAACTAGATTTTCCTAGTTTTGCGCCTTACATGTACTAACATGCAGTTATGACTGTACATTTTCGTTTCTTTACATACAATGAATACACATAAAGAACCACTTACAAATGGTTTTACCCATACATGTAACAGGTCATCCGCCGATGGGGGTTGGGGGGGTCTGGCGCCGGCCGGGGGGGTCTGAGCCAAAATTTTGGGGGTGGGCACTAAAAAACGCTCAAAAATCGAGAAAAATCGCAATTTCTTGGCTAAAAATTGCCAAAAATCGCTAATTTGGGCTGAAATACAGCTAAAAAGTGCTGTTTTTCAGGCGATTTTGGCAATTTTTGTGTGTGAAAGTGTAAAAAATTGCAAAAATTTGCTCGAAAATTTACTTGCCAGAAAAATCTGAGGGGGGTCGGTGAAATCGTCTCGGGGGGGGGGGTCTGGCCTAAGTCGGGGGGGGGGGGGCAGACCCCCAGACCCCCCCTGTTACATGTATGGTTTTTACCAATAAGAAGCTCTGTCGTGTTCTTGGATAACTTAGTAGAATTTTTATGAAAACACAACACAAGCAAGTTAGGTGATTACCAAAACAAAACAATAATCGAGGAAAGTGAATGTCACAAAAGAACGCAACGCATACAGTATCAGAAGCTGTGCGCCTTGTCACCTTGCGCCCTATTTTACTGTGGGTGAGGTATACCTGTACCTGTACTTCACAGATTTGCACTAGATTTGCAATACCCACCTGATACTTAATCAGGTACTTTTGAACAGTATTTGCCTGATTTTGGGTATTTTTGGTGTGAAACAGGTATAGGTAGTGAATCAAGAAGTACAGTATGCAAACTAGGGTTCTCTATGTCTACATCTAGTCAAAAGGTTCCATACTTCCTGTACTTTATTTACATTACAGTTTTGGTTCCCTGTTTGGACTGAATATCATCTGAATAAACGTTCACACTGATTGGATTCTATTCTTTTTTTGCAAGTCGTGTCTTCATTCATTTTCTTGTCTTTTGTTACAAACTTCTATTAAAGCCAAAGCATGAACAACCTATAACACCTGAATCATCACTATCACTGTCGCTATCAAAGACTTCTTCAACAACCATTCGGTTAGACAAATAGCGATGCATATCATGCAAATGATCTATCAGTCTCTGACCATATAAATCGGGGGACCTCGAACTCTCACTCCTTCTCCATCTTTGAAGCTGCTCAGCTCGTTCCTTTGCTTCCGCTTGTTGCTGCAGCTGCTGCTTCAGTCGATTTGGTAGTGGCAACTTTTCTATTCCTTCACCTTTGTCACCAGTAAGCTTAGCTAGAACGGCAGTGCGACAAAAACTCTCCAGCGTTTTCGGTCCTGGTTGGGCGATTTCGGCTGCGATTTCCTCCTCTCCAGAAACTGACGAGTTGTCAGAAGATGAAGAACTATCAATGTAGAGGACAGCAGGTCTCCGAAAATGGAGTCTTCTTCTGGTGACTCTGTTACGAAGCATCTCTGTAGCTAGCAGCACCAACTGATTTACTGTTACTGTGCAGTGACTATACAGTACAGCTGTATGTATGACTGGACATTGTAGTCTCCATACAAATACACTACATCATCAACCACTCACAAACGCTTTTCCAAGGCCCATTACGCATTTTAAAGGATCGAATGACCATTACGCATTTTAAAGGAATGAATGTATGTTTTACACTATTATGGTGGACTGACCAATATGCTAAATAGAAGCCGATGTTGCTTTGTTGCTAATTTATGATACATTTATCAGTCCATTTACTCTAGTTATTTAAAAGTTTGTTGTATTGTTGTTTACTTGGTTGTTCATATACAGGGTTCCTCAAAAAACAACCCCACAGATTTTTCGGTGTAACGTCCGCAAATCCCAACCGATTTGAAAGAATCCCTTTTAAAATGAAAGATAAATAAATTATTAAAAAATCGCTGAAATTGTTTTGAATGTACTTAGTTATTTAGCTGTACTTTTTAGTTCCTGAGATATGTATTTGCCCAATAGCCAGTGCAACGGAATAATAAAACTCCCTCTTGTTGATTGCCAAAATCACAGTTTTCACTTTGAGAGCGAATATGTCAGAAACTAAGCAGAGTATGTATCTTAATGAAAATTTCATGCGGTTGCTGCAGCGAAAAAACTGCGGGGTTGTTTTTTATGGACCTGTATCTTTTGGTTGGACGGTGGGTGGTCAGTTAGTTAGCTAGCTAGCTTGTTTATTTCTTATCGGTCGGTCGGTCGGTCGGTCGGTCGGTCGGTCGGTCGGTCGGTCGGTCGGTCGGTCGGTCGGTCGGTCGGTCGGTCGGTCGGTCGGTCGGTCGGTCGGTCGGTCGGTCGGTCGGTCGGTCGGTCGGTCGGTCGGTCGGTCGGTCGGTCAGCTCGTTCATTCGTTTGTTCATTCAATAAAATTTTTATGTTTATATTTTTGTTTCTTAGATTGTCTCTGTTTGCCCATTGGTTCGTTTTTGCTTGTTCATCTGTTTGTTTGCTAGACATATTTTACTGGACTTAGTTACTAAAGCATCACAGGGAATAAGCGCACCTCAAAGCAATAAATTAGATCACATCGCATAAGTAGTGATAGTATACTGCAGATGCATACATGTTAGTAATAACGAATACCGAACTCGCATCGCAAGAAGAGCATCAGATCACAGTTGCTGTCTGGACATCTTTCTCTCTCTAGAGCCGCCCATCATACTGTTAAGAATACTGCGCTTCCGACTATAGTCCGACTGCTCTTTGGTGGGTGTGGTTCGCAGCTTTTTCCGCACATCGCCGGTGGCGATTTCAGCCAATAGCGCATCGATCGCGCTCACTTTCCGGTGGTCGGCTGGCAGGTTCTCCTTCGATTTCAGCGGCGTGGCTGAAATTATACTTTCCACGTTTTTACTAGAAAAACCGCCACGCATACCGGATTTTGTGGCACGCTTCGCTGCCATTCTCTCCTGACGCGCTTTTCGCTCGCGATTCATCTGAAAATTTGAATAGAATGGTGCAGCTGCAGAAATTTGCATACAGTGGTGGCTACCTTCTGCGCCTGCACGAACAGGTCGGAGGCTTTGTGGATTGTGCGACAGATTTCCTCTAGGTCGAGGTCTTCGGCACAGAAAAATTCTTTCAGAAGCTTTTCCTGTTTTTCCATTTTGACTACGAGATCGCACAATTTTTGGCACTCTTCTAAGGCACCCTGGAAATAATTTTCAAGCCAGTTTTTGGTATAATCAGTCCAGTACAAAAAAAGTACCGTAACAAAGTCTGAATACTGCACTGGAAGACCATCGTCCTGACACGATTTTAGCTTGGTATCGGCTGCCTGAACATCATTTAGTAAAGTTTGAATGTCTTTCGCTAGCTCCTCGGGATTGATTCTGAAATTTTGATCGTATTAACATTGAAAAAACAATGTGTATTTTTGTGTATGATAAATGTGTTTGTATACACAAACAACAGTAAGAACTGCTTACCTTAGACTGACCACCTGACTAACCACGCTGACCGATTCCGGAAATGCCAGCATGACCTCTTGTTTTTCTTCGGCATAATCGGCAATTACGTGTACCATTTTCACCTGAGGTTCGTTCGACTTCTCTTCCAAAATTCTTAGCAAACTCGACAGACGAAATCCAAGTGCTTCCCCTGCATAGGAACCCTAAAAACTATTCTATCTTCCTGCAGGATTTTCGCAAAAAAGTAGAAAAAACAGACTTGATTGAGGTAATTGCCAAACTCGAGACAGCAATACATGAAGGCATCTAATGAGGATGAATTTCGCAGATGTTCACACGCCTTTAGCACGAGCTCAATACGTTCGCGTTGTTGAAAAGCCTAGAATACATATCTAATTTATTAATTAAAAATGCTAATCTATGTAAGTTGGTTCGTACGCGAGACTGAAATTCCTGTTGCAACACGCGAAGCTCTACACTAAGTCTGAAGTTCGGTTTTTTGCTGACCAACCAAACGAATTGCTCCGCCCCTCTCAGCTCGGCCCCATCGCCGGTGAAACTGTGGAAAAGGGCTATCTAAAAAGGCAAAAGAAATTGGAGAAAATAGGAAAAAATACAAACAAACCTCTTCTTTGTTGGGAAAGTCTCTGAGTAATTGATTCAGTTTCTCTGGATTTAGAGAATTGCTTTCTAACTGATCCTGCTCTGATGATGATATTGCTTCCACAACCTAAAATACGTCTTCATCAAATGCAAAGAACGATCATTTCGAGTTTAGCAACTTTAAGCCAAAATAAATATTCTTCTGGAAGCTTGCTCGATCACTGAAAAGTAAAAATTGGATCTTTGGGAAAATTTAAAGTTTAAAACATCAGATTGCTGTCAGATTTGTGAAGTGAGCACAACAAATCTTAAATTTCAATAAATTTATCCTGAAACGTCCTAAAATTAAACTTTCCTTCCCTTCCAGAACAGAATGCATACTCTTTTACTATTCACTGCCTGAAACTCTTTATTAATTTATTGCAACAATATTTATTATACTCTGAAGCTGGCCAAACGTCCCAAAATTATTTTTATCTAGTCGTTAGACTCAAAACTAATATTTTCTAAGTCCAAACATTTTCTTACAACAAGCTTAAACGACTACACTAAATCAATGTACCTGTTGGGGAGTCATAGGCCTGAACAGCGAAAGCACAATTCCCAGATTCATGGCTCGTTTCTGACTCAACAACCCGGCCGAATGTCGTTTAACTGACGGTGACAACGGTGGTTCTTTCTTAGTTGTACCGCGTTCGTACAAACTTTCCAGCTAAAATTACTTCAAATATTCCACCATGTGTATAATTATTTAAAGCACCTTTCCAAATTCTTCGTCGGCAATTGATATGCTAGGGCGTTTGGTCCAAACAGATTGGTGTCCTAAAATTCAAGTTTCCCGCCAAATTATACAACATACTAAAACGCCATACCGGTCATCAAATTCTGGTCCACTTTCTTCCAGGGTACCGTTTTAGTATTTTTGGTCTTTGACCATGACCGTGTGCGCACCAAATTCGAACCGAACCGTACTTTTGCCACTGGTGATCCCATTGGCGGAGGAGGTGGCGGAGGCGGAGCACCAGCCAATGGAGGTGGTGGAGGCGGAGCTCCGGAAGCTAATGGAAGGGGCGGCGCAGGAGGCGGTGCCACAAGCCTGGAGTCACCTACCAATAGGGGTTGAGGAGGCGGAGCCGCAGAATCGGTGACAACCAATGAAAATTCAGTGGGCGGAGTCGGTGGAGCAGGATCCACTGAGACTTGAGTAGACAAGGCACAACCGACCAATGGATCTTGAGTGGGCGGAGTTTCGGTCTGAACGGCACGATCGACCCAGTGTTTCTTCGCACTGACTTCTTCCATTTCGGTCAAGGTGGGCAAATGATCGATTGCCAATTTTCGAACTCGCACTGGAGTAAAGTCGAGGTCCTCCAACAATGCAGCCGTTTGAGTGCCGACATTCTTTATGACCAATCCTTGCACACCGAGGTCAAAATCGTACTCCAATCGATCGATCAATAAAGGCAAATTTTCGCTGGCCCCGTTCCAACAGGCACACTTCAGTCCGAGACGATCCATCAATTCCCAGAGAAAATCAGTACACGGGTCGTTGGTGTCGAACAGCACCAGATGCTGGAGAATAGAACGCAGCTTAGCTTCGTTGGCTGTTTTGGCTACCTGAAATCGTTTATCCATTATCGGGCAGTTACCCCCATCGCCGAGCAACTACTATACGGCAGGAATCTATCGGAAGCCCTGTTCATTTGAATTGTTTGTTTACGGTTCTCGACGCGAATTTATTGAGTAGACAGATACTGTAGTGTCATTTTATCGTCCGACTGGTATGCGTCATAGTTGCGTCAATTAGTATATCACTTTGGTAGGGTGGCTGATTTGTTTAACTTGAGCGTAACCACAGGTTTAAAGCTCGATTAGAGCATGAACTAATGCTTAAATTAAATCCTAATTCTAAACCTGAGCCCAATACTACGCACAAGCGTAAATATATATATCGGTAATTGCGATGTGGGGGGTACTGTCCGAGTGCAAAATTTTCGGCAGCTTTTTCACCAAGGGCGGTAATATGGATTCGGACCCCCGGACCCCCACCGAATTCGGACCCCCAGCCTGGTACGGAAAAATGGTTCTTAAGATTCGGAACCCCACCTAGGCCGTAGTTTAATTTCACGAAATTTTATTTGGAAAATTATGGGGCACATTTGGACACCTCGGTACGCGGACCATTCCCCCCATCCACCGAGCACCCTAACTTTAGGCCTCAGTTTCAAGCTGCAATTCAAGTTTCTTCCGGTACCAATTTTCACTTTATTTCTTCTATTTTAGTGTATGATCTCTGCTGTTCTTCCGGTACCAATTTTCACTTTATTTCTCCTATTTTGGTGTATGATCTTTTCTGATCTTCCGGTACCGATTTTCAATTTACTTCTTCTATTTTAGTGTATGATCTGTGCTAGTGCGTCTGGTCGCAAATTCTCTCTGGTAGATTGGAGTACTGACGCAACTCTGTTCGGGCACTTTATACTTGATTCGATATTGCCCATACATGTAACAGGTCATCCGCCGATGGGGGGAGGGGCGAGGGGGGTGTGGCTGGCGCCGGCCGAGGGGGTCTGAGCCAAAATTTTGGGAGGGGGGTAGGGCACTAAAAAACGTTCAAAAATCGAAAAAATCGCAAATTTTCGGCTAAAAATCGCCAAAAATCGCTAATTTGGGATGAAATACAGCTAAAAAGTGCTGTTTTGCAGGCGATTTGGCAATTTTTGTGTCTGAAATTGTAAAAAATTGCAAAAATTTGCTCAAAAATTCACTTGTCAGGAAAATCGGAGGGGGGGGGTCGGCGAAATCGTCTCGGGGGGGGGGGGCACATCCGGGGGGGTCTGGCCTAAGTCGGGGGTGGGGGGCAGACCCCCCAGACCGCCCTGTTACATGTATGATATTGCCGTATGGTGTGACGTGATTACATATTTCCTTGTGTAGCGTAAGTACGATAAATCTTTTTAAATACTTCGTTATTATTGGTCTACCTACATGCGCGCGTACTACTGTTTCTAAGTAAATTAATTTGAAATATAATTTAATTATGCATAATTTACTTGTATTAGTAAATTTCTAAAAAAAATTAATTGAAATTATACTTATAATTTACTTAAGGCAAAAATTCACTTTTAATATAATTCAAACTATAATTTACTTGTATTAGTAAATTTCTAAAAAGTATAATTAAAATTATAATTATAATTTACTTAGCAACAGTAGCGCGTACGAATATACTACTGTACTGTGGAACCAATGTGATGCTCCTTTCGAGCGAAAGAGATACAACGTAGTCTCGGTTACTGTGTTCAACAACGGCATTTCAATTCCCCCAATACTATCAGGGTTCGGATTCGGTCAGGGGATTTAAAATTTGTCATGGGATTTTGGGACTTATCAGCGGAAATTGCGGTGCGTCACTAACTACATAAAAACATGCATTCAGTAGGTTGTAGAAGCAGCAATGAAAGCGCATGTAATTCAGACCACATCAGTGCGTTTTAGAAGGGTAATTTTTCAAAAATTTTCTCGCCCTGGTTGGACGGCCCAACCAACCTCTTCAAACTACTAAACCTGTTAGTTGTATGCTCAGACTGCCTTTCAAACGCAATTTTCAAAATTTCCTCGCACCTGGTTGGGCAGGCAAGATCGGGGGCATGTCAGGGGATTTTGGATCAACAGATTGCCACGACCCTGACTATGATGAGTTTTAGATTCATATATACAGTAGTAGCTACTTCGCTAGTAAAGATTTCTAGCACAATTTTTATTCAGATTTGATGTACTTTCAGTGGAGCTCAGCGACAGTGTGAAGAAGTCAGTTTTTTGCTCTCCTACCTGCCGTATGGCATTTTTCATTATATTTAAATTATTTTTATCTGAGAAATACTTTGTTGTACTCAATTTTTTGTGCAAGTTTATTTGTTCACTGTAATGCTCAATGTTGACCTTCCGGTTTAACTGTTACGCAGCTATTTTTACTCACTACCAAGTCAAGCATTTTTGACAATCGTTTAGCCGATGCTTAATTTATTTCTATGACGTGCAGTTTGCTGGGAAATACGTTACGCAAAGTCATTACATAATGATTATATGAACGAATTCACCGCATTACAGTAATTTATAAAATCAGAGCTTAAAGAAACCGTTTGCCGGCTCAATCCCACCTGGCAAGGCAAACTGCCATATTAAATTTTACCCTAAAGGATGATCCTAACTCTGAACCTGCACCCAGCTAAGCCTGAACCTAAGCATCAGCTTGAAACTGAGCCCTAAAGTTGGGGTGGTCGGCGGATGGGGGGAATGGTCCGCGTACCGAGGGGTCCAAATGTGCCCCGAAATTTGCAAACAAAATTTCGGGAAATTTAAACTACGGTCCCAGGGTGGGGTTCCGAATCCACAAACCGTTGTTTCCGTACCAGGCTGGGGGTCCGAATTCGGTGGGGGTCCGGGGGTCCGGGGGTCCGAATCCATATTACCCCAAGGGCCGTAAGCAGGTACCGCGTTACGGTAGTTACTTGATTTTCAGGAAAAATTACCGGGCTTCCGATAGGTTCCCACGATATACAGTCATGTCTCGTTAATCCGGACAAGTTGGGACCGGCCAATTTTGTCCGGATTAGCGAATTTTCGGATTAACGAATCAAAGCTAAAACACTGTTTTTCGTGTCAAGGCGTAAATGATAGCCTTTTGTCAGATGCATATCAAATTCTGCAGCTGTACCTCCTAATTAAAACCCAAAAACTTATTTCAGCTGATTATAGCTCCTAAAAAGGCAAAAGTAATCGCATTCTGACTGAACAAAAAGCATTATTCAATTGAAAATTCACACCTGAATTGAAAAATTGCGCATGGATTTTGCCCAAATTAACCAAATCCGGATTAACGAATCACTTTACTTACCATACAAATTTCGAAGTTGGGACCCCAAATCTTCTGTCCGGATTAACGAATCCGGATCCGGATTAAAGAGTCATATAACATGGGGGAAAATTGGGACCTGGCCTAATCTTGTCCGGAAGGCGAATATCCGGATTAACGAGGTCCGGATTAACGAGACATGACTGTACCTAAATTAGCAAAGCCTAAGCGCAAGGATCAACTGGACTCTAGATCTAAGCCTAACCCTAGCTAGATCAAAGGCTACATAGATCTAAGGCTAAGCCCAGGTAAACATGACCCGAACCTAAGCCTAAGACTTGAGCCTAAACCTAAAGACTGAGCCCATGAAGTTTAAGACTAAGCGTAAGCCTCCAAAACATAAGCCTGAATATAATCCAGTCATTCCGAACTGGGGAGCAAAGCACTAGTACATTGTATGGGTTTGCCATCGTTCGTTTCGGCGGCAAATTTGAACTGTACAGTGCAAACTACGGAAAGCATACGATTTTCCGTGACACACAGAAATGGCTGTGTTTAAGCATAGGACGTTCCGTGACCTAATTTCTGCTGGCCGCCGAAATGCTCACTAAGGTGGCCAATTTCCGACCTGCATAAGGCTTAGCGCTGGTCCGTTTGTGAGATTTTGGTTGATGCTTTCTGTCGCTTGTTGTACTGTACCTTGGATGTCAGTTCTTGGAGTAAATCGAACAAGTTCTCCGGGTCAGGACCAGGCAGATTTTCGGTTGAAGAGTCAGTTTCGCCCTCATCGTGATTCTCAGCTGCTTCGAATGCAGTCAGCTGTGTCACTAACAGGTCATCCTGACTCTGCATTTGCTCCAAATCAGCCAGGTAGTCCCTTAGGCCGGCGGCTGAAATTTGTGCATTTTAAAAAGTTTAAACAAATGCAAGCCAGCCAAATCTAACCCAGAAATTCCTGTCTGATCCTAGTTCTCTGAATGTAGTCAGGCTCCTGATTAATTAGACAGTTAATTAGCGCCAAAATTACTGCTTTGTAATGCAGCGAATTCAATTCTTGAGCTAATTCATCCATCAACAAGTTAGTCCAATGTCTGCGGCGTTTCTTGCCCTAAAAACGGTTACTGTACAGGCGTACGGTATGCTGCTACAGTACCTTGTATCTTCTCAACGACTGGATAGCTGTGGCGTAGCCCTTGCTGGAAAAACACGCCATGGCGGCCAGAATTTCCGCCACGCGGAGTTTCACTGCTTCACTAGACGAATCGAATCCTGAAACCGGTTTACAGTACGTACTAATCGTAAGTGTACTGTAGCTACAGTACCTGCAGTTAGTTTGTCTGAACACTCCTGCGTTTTGGCCAGGTGCTTGATACCGCGTTCGCTAGCCATCACTGCTTTTACGCACTCTATGCATTCTATAGTAACCATATCGACCGGCGTTGACATCTTTCGCACAGTCAAACGTTCCAATGAGTTTAGCAACAGCAGCAGACCGTCTTGGGACAGAAACGACTGAAACCGTACAACTACCGGAGTTTTCTACCTATAAGACCCCTCCGGGTTTCTTTTCCGATTATAAGACCCGGGTCTTCTTATAGCAGGTGGTCAGAAAGCAGGGTCTGTCAGGGGCATTTTCCAGTTATAAGGCCCGGGTCTTCTTATAGCAGGTGGTCAGAAAGCAGGGTCTGTCAGGGGCATTTTCCAGTTATAAGGCCCGGGTCTTCTTATAGCAGGTGGTCAGAAAGCAGGGTCTGTCAGGGCCATTTTCCAGTTATAAGGCCCGGGTCTTCTTATAGCAGGTGGTCAGAAAGCAGGGTCTGTCAGGGGCATTTTCCAGTTATAAGACCCGGGTCTTCTTATAGCAGGTGGTCAGAAAGCAGGGTCTGTCAGGGGCATTTTCCAGTTATAAGGCCCGGGTCTTCTTATAGCAGGTGGTCAGAAAGCAGGGTCTGTCAGGGGCATTTTCCAGTTATAAGGCCCGGGTCTTCTTATAGCAGGTGGTCAGAAAGCAGGGTCTGTCAGGGGCATTTTCCAGTTATAAGGCCCGGGTCTTCTTATAGCAGGTGGTCAGAAAGCAGGGTCTGTCAGGGGCATTTTCCAGTTATAAGGCCCGGGTCTTCTTATAGCAGGTGGTCAGAAAGCAGGGTCTGTCAGGGGCATTTTCCAGTTATAAGGCCCGGGTCTTCTTATAGCAGGTGGTCAGAAAGCAGGGTCTGTCAGGGGCATTTTCCAGTTATAAGGCCCGGGTCTTCTTATAGCAGGTGGTCAGAAAGCAGGGTCTGTCAGGGGCATTTTCCAGTTATAAGGCCCGGGTCTTCTTATAGCAGGTGGTCAGAAAGCAGGGTCTGTCAGGGGCATTTTCCAGTTATAAGGCCCGGGTCTTCTTATAGCAGGTGGTCAGAAAGCAGGGTCTGTCAGGGGCATTTTCCAGTTATAAGGCCCGGGTCTTCTTATAGCAGGTGGTCAGAAAGCAGGGTCTGTCAGGGGCATTTTCCAGTTATAAGGCCCGGGTCTTCTTATAGCAGGTGGTCAGAAAGCAGGGTCTGTCAGGGGCATTTTCCAGTTATAAGGCCCGGGTCTTCTTATAGCAGGTGGTCAGAAAGCAGGGTCTGTCAGGGGCATTTTCCAGTTATAAGACCCGGGTCTTCTTATAGCAGGTGGTCAGAAAGCAGGGTCTGTCAGGGGCATTTTCCAGTTATAAGGCCCGGGTCTTCTTATAGCAGGTGGTCAGAAAGCAGGGTCTGTCAGGGGCATTTTCCAGTTATAAGGCCCGGGTCTTCTTATAGCAGGTGGTCAGAAAGCAGGGTCTGTCAGGGGCATTTTCCAGTTATAAGGCCCGGGTCTTCTTATAGCAGGTGGTCAGAAAGCAGGGTCTGTCAGGGCCATTTTCCAGTTATAAGGCCCGGGTCTTCTTATAGCAGGTGGTCAGAAAGCAGGGTCTGTCAGGGCCATTTTCCAGTAATAAGACCCGGGTCTTCTTATAGCAGGTGGTCAGAAAGCAGGGTCTGTCAGGGGCATTTTCCAGTTATAAGACCCGGGTCTAAGCTCAGAATGGTGTGTTTTCGTGTATATTTTTTACGAGATAACTAATGAATATGGAGTTTTTGAACTCAGGTCGTTCAAGAATCGTTCCAAAACCTGCGTAATCTTGGTAAAATTCTTGATTTGATAGGTTTAGATAGCTGCTGTAAGCAAATTGGAGCTTCTAAGTTACCTAAGTTTTCAAAACTTGTTTAAAACTGAGCTATTCAGACTTAAACGTACAGTCAGTTGTTGCAAAGATCAAAACCAGTGTATTTCATGCTTTTCATGCAGAACATCGAGTTTTAATTGAAAAATCTACAGTACCTTAACCCAATCGTCGTCAGCGGTTTGTACGCGTTCCTTTACTTGTCGATAAATCTGTACTGTAGGGTAGGTCATTAGTTGAATACACATTTCAGGCGACAGCGAACCCATAGATGATGCGGATACTGAACGGCTCACCATACCTGAAAGATACCATACATAGTATCTGCTATCTTATACAATACGTTTTGTCTTTTCTTTCTTTCGTACGAACTACAGTGCGAACTGGTATTGGGTATTAGGTTTATTGGGGTATTTCCTGGTATTGATATTGGATTGGATACTGAGATTTTGTGCCCCAATACCCAATATTGAC
Organism: Sabatieria punctata; assembly: GCA_030248155.1. Lineage (NCBI taxonomy): Eukaryota > Metazoa > Nematoda > Chromadorea > Araeolaimida > Comesomatidae > Sabatieria > Sabatieria punctata. The sequence continues at coordinate 68,889 of JASANB010003369.1, forward strand.
TGGGAACTTAAAAGTTCGATTTTGATTGCTTAGGAAGTGCTTTTTTCGCCCCAATCAATAAGATTTGGCAGAGTCTCTGCGATAATTTCTTATGGTGGCCTGTTTTCCTAACTGGCACATCAGTAACTACTGTCTATCTTCTATATTTAAGAGCCGGGTTTTCTAGGAATCGACTTTTGCTCCTTAACCTCCGGACAAATCTCAACTTTATGTCTCCGATTTGGCCAAAATTTCGAATTTTGGTATAATTTAACCTAAAAAGATGTTTTATCACCTTCCCGGTCGTTTTTGTGAGACTCAATTTTTCGACTCAACCTCAGATCTCGGCTTATAACTCTGGAACCAGTGAAGCTAAAAACTTGCGGATTGCATATTTATAATCACATGAGCGTTCTCTTTCAAACGATACCCTACATGACCAAGTTTGAGACAAAACTTTTTTTCGGACCCCTTGTGGACCAAATTTGACCCCCCCAAAGGTGCGACTACCGCTATTTTATTTCATAAAAATGTAGCGCTATCTATTCACTTTTGATAGAACAAAAAAAATCGAGAAAAAAAATGGGCGTCTAATTGAGTTTTTGGGCCTTGAAAGTTGTCAGGTCGAAAATTTGCCAATAAAAGATTGCCTTGTAAAGAGCATCTCTTTGTAAATTTTGAACCGAGTTCAGTGATTTTTCGCACACATATTGCACTGTGTCCCTGGCACATACTGCACAAATCTGACCTTGCTGGCTCTTGCTTGGCGTCAGTTCTACTGTGCTGAAGGGGACGTTGATCCCCTCTGGCTCTGACCTACCCTCCTCAGCCGGCTCTCTCAATTTTCTTTACAGAAGAATTTTGTATAGAAAATTATGACGAAAGCATGCCTAGATTAGGTGTAAATTAGCTCAGAATAGCTTCTTTTAACTAAAAATAAGCCAAAAACCTTGATTTTAGCTAAAATTCGGACTTTTTGACTTACTGTACCATCCTCTCAACCCCCCTCAGGCGCTCCCGCCACCCATCAGCCCCCTCAAGCATTGAAAATTCTACCCCTCTCCGTCAGCCAAAATGCTAGTCCATGTCTGCCTTCAACCATTTCAGAATCAAGATTTATGTGTTTTTGAACAAAATGTGCAACAGGACGGATTGGAGTCTAATTATATAAAATACGCCAAGTGAGTATAAACCGCATTCCATTTAGACTTCATGCACGGACTGGAATTTGGGTCTTGTAAAACATGTGCCCTGGCATAACATCGATTGATATATGATTGACCTGAAATGAATTTTTGTTGGTAATTACACGATACCCTACATAACCAAATTCGAGACAAAAATTTTTTCGAACCTCTTCGGGCCAAATTTGCGACTACCACTATTTTATTCCACAAAAATGTAGCGCAATCCATTCACATTTGATAGCACAAAAAAATCGAGAAAAAATGGGCATCTAATTGAGTTTTTGGGCCTTGAAAGTTGTCAGGTCGAAAATTTGCCCAATAAAGATTGCCTTGTAAAGAGCATATCTTTGTCACTTTTGAACCGAGTTCAGTGATTTTTTGCACACATATTGCACTGTGTCCGTGGCACATACTGCACAAATCTGACCTTGCTGGCTTTTGCTTTGTTGAGGTTGAGGGGATGGTACGGTAAGTAAAAAAGTCGATTTTTAGCTAAAATCAAGGTTTTTGGCTTATTTTGAGTTAAAATAGGTTAAAATAAGCTATTCTGAGCTAAATTACACCTAATCTAGGCATGCTTTCGTCATAATTTTCTATACAAAATTCTTCTGTAAAGAAAATTGAGAGAGCCGGCTGAGGAGGGTAGGTCAGAGCCAGAGGGGATCAACCTCCCCTTCAGCACAGTAGAACTGACGCCAAGCAAGAGCCAGCAAGGTCAGATTTGTGCAGTATGTGCCAGGGACACAGTGCAATATGTGTGCGAAAAATCACTGAACTTGGTTCAAAATTTACAAAGAGATGCTCTTTACAAGGCAATCTTTTATTGGCAAATTTTCGACCTGACAACTTTCAAGGCCCAAAAACTCAATTAGACGCCCATTTTTTTTCTCGATTTTTTTTGTGCTATCAAAGGTGAATAGATAGCGCTACATTTTTATGAAATAAAATAGCGGTAGTCGCACCTTTGTTCCAGAGTTATAAGCCGAGATCTGAGGTTGGGTCGAAAAATTGAGTCTCACAAAAACGACCGGGAAGGTGATAAAACATCTTTTTAGGTTAAATTATACCAAAATACAAAATTTTAGCCAAATCGGAGACATAAAGTTGAGATTTGTCCGGGAAGAGTCGACCCTTAGAAAAACCGGCTCTTAAGAGTCAGTGTCTGAATCGATCGAGTCTTGGCCCTTTGCCCTATTCAGACCCAAAATTGAAAGTTTGGCGTAGAGGGCTGTAAGTTGGCACACTAATACTACTTGATGAGTTATTCAACTGCTGCTGAGGAATTCCCAATTCGACGCTCCACGCTCGAGATATAAGCCCGCGAAAATCAGCTTGCTTAACTATGGGACGAAAATTTCCAACTTGAATTTCTTTCTTACTGACAAGGGTTGGGACCTAAAAATTGGGGCTTTTAGGTAACTTTTCGAGTAGATTAAGAATCTTTAGTCCAAATTTGTTTTCGATGAAAAAAATGTTTTTCGCCCCCCTTTGGAGCCCCCCAGCTCGACTGGAACCCCCCCTAGATGCACTTTTTTATTTTAGAATTTCGTAGCGCTATTCAGGACCTACATTTTGGTGTAAAATATTCAAGATTTGAGAGGTAGGTTTTTGAGAAAATTCACTTTGAATGTCCAAAACCTGGAAAAATCGCCAACTTTCAGTGTGCTCGGAAATGTCGCAAACGATTCCTAGCCTTTAAATCGTAACTGAGACCTAAAAATTGGGGCTTTTAGCTAACTTTTCGAGTAGATTAGGAATTTTCAGTCCAAAATTGTTTTTGATGAAAAAAATTTTTTTCGCCCCCCTTTGGAGCCCCCCAGCTCGACTGGAACCCCCCCTAGACGCACTTTTTTATTTTAGAATTTCGTAGCGCTGTTCAGGACCTACATTTTGGTGTAAAATATTCAAGATTTGAGAGGTAGGTTTTCGAGAAAATCGACTTTGAATGTACAAAAACCTGCTTTTTGTCCCTATTGTCTGGCGATTTTGTTCATTCAAAGTCAATTTTCTCGAAAACCTACCTCTCAAATCTTGAATATTTTATACCAAAATGTAGCTCTTGAATAGCGCTACGAAATTATAAAATAAAAAAATGCGTCTAGGGTGGGGTTAAAGTCGAGCTGGGTGGCTCCAAAGGGGGGCGAAAAAAATTTTTTTCATCGAAAACAATTTTGGACTGAAAATCCCTAATCTACTCGAAAAGTTAGCTAAAAGCCCCAATTTTTAGGTCTCAGTTACGATTTAAAGGCTAGGAATCGTTTGCGACATTTCCGAGCACACTGAAAGTTGGCGATTTTTCCAGGTTTTGGACATTCAAAGTGAATTTTCTCAAAAACCTACCTCTCGAATCTTGAATATTTTACACCAAAATGTAGGTCCTGAATAGCGCTACGAAATTCTAAAATAAAAAAGTGCATCTAGGGGGGGTTCCAGTCGAGCTGGGGGGCTCCAAAGGGGGGCGAAAAACATTTTTTTCAGCGAAAACAATTTTGGACTAAAGATTCTTAATCTACTCGAAAAGTTACCTAAAAGCCCCAATTTTTAAGCCCCAACCCTTGTCAGTAAGAAAGAAATTCAAGTTGGAAATTTTCGTCCCATAGTTAAGCAAGCCGATTTTCGCGGGCTTATATCTCGAGCGTGAAGCGTCGAATTGGGAATTCCTCAGCAGCAGTTGAATAACTCATCAAGTAGTATTAGTGTGCCAACTTACAGCCCTCTACGCCAAACTTTCAATTTTGGGTCTGAATACCAAGACTCGATCGAATCAGACACTGACTCTTAAAGTGCCAAATCTATTCACTTTGTATTTTCTGATTATTCAGAACGCATCTGTTCAGTGAAATATGATTACCCCGGAGCAACTATTGGGCAGACATAGGCAAAGGGGGCTGAGAGCGCTTGACCCTCCTCTACTCTGAACTACCCCTCAGGCCGCTGCTGCTAATACCCCTCTCACTAATTTTTTGTAAGAATTTTGTGTAGGAAATTATTATAAAAGTATGCCTGTATTAGATGTAAATGAGCTGAAATAAAATAGCCTATTTTAACGAAAAATTAATCAAAAAAAGCTTGATTTTAGTAAAAATCCAACCTTTGACTTAGCTCCCTTCAATCACCCATCAGTCGCTCGTCGCTACCACCTCTCAGAATTTCAAAATTCTGTTTCCCTCAGCCGAATTTCTAGCCCATGTCTGCTATTGAGCATTAGTTGTTGGGATGTCAGGTATTCGGTTTTTCTTGTATTGTTTTTCTTGTTACAGTAAGCCGGTACAGTTGGTCTTGTGATTTAGGTCGCAAAGCCACTGTGCGCGTGGTCGTGCGTTCGTCCACTCGGTGGGGCAAGTTGTTGCCGCAAAGAGTTGGTGGTCGGCACAAAGCCCAACCCAGGCCACCGAAAGCTGGTGACAGCGAGTAGGTAAATGAGAACCGACTGGATCTGCCTAGCACCTAAAGCTACAATAGCAACCACACGTGTGTTGGGACAAAGGGGAACGGGGACAGCTACACTGAGACCCGCCCAGACTGACACCGAGTATGTGTTTAGGCTAGTAGCGAAGGAAGGGCAGGATGCGGGTGTGCGTGTGGCCTAACGCAAGGGCTACAACGGCCCTGCCCCGACAATCCATCCACATAGTACAGTATCTGACTCTAATTGCACAGTGAGTGGTTACAGAATTAGCACCTATAAATTAGAAGCACTTACATTTGAAAACTTGACTAAACCCATAGACCTCAGTTCAGGTAAACAAGTTAACGTGACTAAACTCGAAACACAATCAAAATGCGAGCAGTCTGTCGAGATAAGCTTAAAGCAGCGGATGCTAAAACTCAGTTTAGGAAAAGCATTATACGGTCCAAAGACAAAGTTTTTCTGCCGACTCCGTGCCTGGTCTTATCTCAGGCTATATAAACAGATCATACTACTGTTATTACTCACGCCCTTCCCGTTTTTAGCAGAATTCCAGTCGATTTTCACAAATCCGGTTTACATCACACAGTATGCGTAAACAATGTAATGTATTTGCACCTGCAAATATAGATTGGACTTTCCTACCAAAAATCATCTGAACTTCTAGAACCACATTACACACTGTACTTTAGGGATGCAAATGGTATAAAAAATACCAAATACCAAATAGTGAATGGTATTTTCTGAACCAAATAATACCAAATAGCTCTCAAAATAGGTCGCAAAGCAGTATGTAGCCTAAGCGAAAAGATGTTCTCTCTGATTTCTTGTTGGAATGCAAGCTTGAGATAACCGCTGCACTACTGGAAAAGGAATTTTAACAGGATATATGTCGTAGGGAGAAACGGAATTCAGGGAGATTCGGAATCTCCCTAGGGAGAAGTGGAATTCCGTCTCTCCCTAGGGTTTTGGGGAATATGACCTCTATTCCCTCACTCCCTAGGGAGATTCAGAATCCGCCCGGCACCCCATAAAAGGTCACTCTACTTGGTCCCTCTTTTGCCCTTAGGCTCTGCGACAACAAGTTTTGCAACCTGTCCGTCTCTGGGCCGGGCCGTAATTGGCACCTAATTAGGCAATTAGTGAACAGACCAAAAACTTTACAGTAACAACCGGACAAATGTTTGGTTCTTGATTTTGTTTATTGTACGTACGTATGTGTCGCACTACATACATACGAGAGTTGATTACTTACACACAAAACCGCTTCTGACCTCTGACCTCTAACCGCGCTTGCTTTAGTTAGAGCAGGCAGAGCGTGCCATCAGAGTTAGGGAGACCTTTTTGCTGTTGGGCCGTAAAAATGCAGAAACTTGTACTGCCTAATGACAGAGCCGAATACGATTTGTGAGGCAGCTATCAGCGGCTCTTGAGCAGTTATAGAAGGCGTCACGGACAAGCTGAATTGAAGGTTAAAGAAAAAAGTTCTATGTAGAGCAGGTACTATAATTAATATTGGATCGGATGTTAAGTTTATTACGGCACTCTGCGTTGTGTCAATAAGCGGAAGCTGTTTTTGGTATGTCCGAACTGTCGCAGCTGCTGGAGAGTGCACATGATGAAGCAGGTCACCCACGTCGAGACACAACAGTCAAAAAATTTGAAGGGGGCTGTAGCAGATGTTCCCGAGAGTGTCGTTTCCAAGTTAATTCCAAAGGAAGGCACCGGTGGTTCGATTCGACCCATCATTTCGCATACCGTGTGGTCTCATACTTCTGCCTGCATGCCGTTTGAACCACTGTTGCCTAATTAGGTGCCAATTACGGCCCGGCCCAGAGACGGACAGGTTGCAAAACTTGTTGTCGCAGAGCCTAAGGGCAAAAGAGGGACCAAGTAGAGTGACCTTTTATGGGGTGCCGGGCGGATTCTGAATCTCCCTAGGGAGTGAGGGAATAGAGGTCATATTCCCCAAAACCCTAGGGAGAGACGGAATTCTACTTCTCCCTAGGGAGATTCCGAATCTCCCTGAATTCCGTTTCTCCCTACGACATATATAACGTTTTGAAGCTCGTGTTCAAATGTCTGTCAACTCAGCACAGTAAAAAAACTGTTTCTCAGTCATGCAGAAAACATCTGCGATGTAAATGATCTGCGATCTAAATGTAAATGTAAATGATGTAAATAATGTTAAGAAGTTTCGACAAAAATGGAACCTACAGTTCAAACATCAATTTGAAGAACTTGGTGTTAAGTGTACTGCGCTTTTGTCAAAGTGTCGCTGTGTAAATTCTAGTGCGTGGTTTGTAGATACAATACAGTACGTACGTACCTATTTGTGTACGTAATTACTTTTTAGAACTACCTACTACAAAGTAATGCAGGTCGGGTCATCCGTAGATTTTTAAATCTTAATTTTTAAAGTTTAAATTTTTTTTCAAAATTATTGGAGATCAAGTGTCAATAACAATACCAGAAAAATGGCCAACACCTAATACTTAAGCCCAGCTAGATAAAAACAACTTATTTCAGTGAACAGATACAGGGTAAAGTCCGACTCAGTTAGGGCAAAAGGATCGAAAAAAAATGTTTTGGAAACTAATTTTCGACAACTTTCTTCAAACAGTGTGAAGTACGTACTCTAAAACCTACAATTTTTTAATCTACATTCCGATTAGCAGGTGGGCGAGAAATTCGATTTGGAAATTTTCATCCCATAGTTAAAGGGGATCGATTAAACAGCAGCTAATAACTTGGGACTCGAGCGCAAAATTCGTTAATCCACTGCAGGTTTATAAGAACCGTTGAGGATGAATCTACTTTAGGTCAAAGTTTCAATTTTAGGTTTGAATAGCTAAATGGGCCAGTCATACAAGAAAACTTGCCCCTTTGGTAGGGTGGCCGATCTGTTTAACTTAAGCCTATAAGCTAGAGAATGAACTAACGCTTAAATTTAATCCTCATTCTAAATCTGAGCCCAAAACTAAGCATAAACATAAATCTAAATCGGTAATTCCGGTGTGGAGCGGTACTGTCCGAGTACGAAATTTTTGTTCAACTTTTGCAAGGACCGTAAATTTGTGTAATTCACGGTCCCGTCTTACGGTAGTCACTTGATTTTCAGGAAAACCTCCGATGATTACCGGGCTTCCGATTGGTTCCTATTGTATAGGAGCTTTTTGAAATCTAGGAGAAACCCCTAGACTCCCACTAGAGAGGCAAACCCCTACTTATACTGTACACCGGCCCGGACGCGTTACATGTATGCAATAGCCAACACCAGCAAGAAACCAAAGTACAGACTTACTTTTAAATCGTTGCCAGCCACTGGCATCCGGCTGACTAAAATACGGTTCTCTGGCTTCTTCGGTCATGGCATACAGAAACTAAACACATCCAACGTAAACAACAACAGCACAAAACAAACAAACAATCGGTACCTGTTCGGAAGCGGCGCTGGCAGATAACAAAACAGCTCGCCACAACCTGGCCATACTTCTCTCTGTCTTCCTGTTTTGATTATGTAAATTTAGGTAGTGTTTAGCAGCAGCGTTCACACCAGTACACCGATAAAGGCCATTGTTAAGAAGCGTAGATTTGCTAGCCCAGACGCCTAGCTGGTGAATATTTCATGAATTCTGAGAGCAGCGCAGAGACGGCCTCTCTCACTCTCTCTCTCTCTCGGCTAGAATCACAGCAGTTTGTAACTGGGCAGACAATCAGCTGGGATTGTGGGTGTGCCGGGCTAACGGCCGTAAAGGGAGCAGAGGCCTTTTAGATCCGCCGACTGGCTTAGCTGACTTTTATGGCAGTGAAAATATGACTACAGACGCCATAAACAGTTAGGTTAGTCAGTCGGGGGCCTTATATGGCCGCGGTGCGCCGTTGCGTGACTAGGCCGAATATATTTCCTGAACACACTGACAAGGCAAAAATTAGATTTGTCCGCTAAAAAAGTTGGCCAAGCGGAAGCCACTAACCGATTGGGGTGGGGCTGGGAGTTGCTTTTAACCCAGACTCCCTCCACTATACCCACTTTTGCTGCTACAGTCTACTTTACATAGTACAACAGGTCATCGGTCGATTGGGGGTCTGAAGCCAAATTCTTTTGAACGGGGTAGGGTTATGAAAAATGCTCAAAAATCGCATTTTTGGTTAAAAATCGCTAACTTGCGCTTAAATACGGCTAAAAACTGTTGTTTCACAGGCGATTTTAGTATCTGACAAAATGTCGAAATTTGCTGAAAAAATTATAAATTACCTGTCTGCCAGAAAATCGGAGGGGGCGGAAAGATCGTCTCGGGGTGGGGGTTCCGATCAGTGGTCTTGCCTAAGTCGGATGGGGCTAGACCCCCTGTTACATGTATGCTGTGTAGAGACTTTTCGTAAACTTACACGAGTTAGCTATGGCCTTCTAAGACTCAATTTGGGTCTGCTATACTGTGCTGTACCCGGTCGGATATGGCGGCCTACTGTTGTTTAATATCAAAAATTCCGTGTGCGTATACGCATTCGTTAAAATAATGCGTATGCGTAGACGCGTTTAAAAATAAATGCGTATTTTTGCGTATTTCATTGTAGTGGAATTTTAAGCCCGAAAACACTATTAGAATGTTCAGCATTCAACTTTAGTTTAAAAAGCAAAAATTAGCTGAATAAGTGGGTTGACTGACAAAGCGAATTTCTTGTATTAGACATTAAATATGCCTATGCAAAGGCAAAAATACTCAAATGAGTCAGAAATACAAATGCGTATGCATATGCGTGTACGAATTCTGAAAAAATGGCGTATTTTTGCGTATCGCATATATGCAAACAACAGTACTGCGGCCCCACCGGATATCAGTCATGCGCTATTTAACGACATGTTGAAAGCAAATTTCAGCTGGTTCTGTACCTTTTAGGTGAAAGACAAACTAACTACGTATTAATTTTCCACTGCTATTACCTTTCTGTTTTGCTGAATTTGCTCAAAGCTAACTAGCCAATGCAAACAAATTGATAATAAAAGTCGCCAAATGTTTACTATGTAAGCTTATCTTGCTAATTTTTATTAATTTCATATTATTAAAATACAATTGCTCCTTAATTGGAGTCCGGGCTCCAAAATTGACTTGCATTCACAGACAGACAATTGCCGATTTATTGTGCGTATAGCATAAAACCGTGTGGGCAGACAATGAATAGGGCACAGAGCACATAGGTAGACAGAGTTTGTGATAAAAATACGTATAACAACAGTCCAGAGACACAAAGAGACTGTTAAGGCTTGACTTTGTTTTGTTAGTACACAACAATATTCATTCACAAATCACAGTCAGTTTAGGAGGAATGATTGAATCAACAAATAATACGCGTACCGTAGCACATACCGTACGAGGTTAGATAGTCCTAGCCAAAAAAGCAAAAACACTGTAGTAGCTACTACAAAAGTTTAAGCGAGCTCTACAAGAGGCCAATCAGAATTTCAGACCAAAATCAGCAGTTGACATCTTTCTTAGAAATCTTCTTCAAAAGCAGCAAATCGATATTCATTGCACGAACAGCGCAAAACCAACCAAATTTTCACAAGTAGCAGACACAAACCACTAAAGCTGCTATCAAACAGACCGGGGACTAGAGCCATCTTTAGCTATAAGCACGATTGCACTTTTTTTAGCTTTCCATGGCTAAAGCGACAGACGCTATCAGTTAATGCTGTTTTTCTTTTTGTCATAGTTAGCTATGGCTATAAACTAGGGATGCAAATGGTATCCGGTACTATTTGGTATTTGTTGAGAAATTGTATTATTTGGTATTTTTGTATACCAAATAATACCGGATAATACCAAATAGTTTAAATAACAAAATTACTTGGACTTTCAGCTACTAATTCAGCTTATTTTGCGATCGTGGTATGTTTTACAACATTTCAGCTCATTTTTCTCTATAAAACAGTAACAAAATGGATTAGAACTGTTTATATATCTGTGATCTCAGCACAAAATTCTTAAAATTGATGTTTCAGTTTTGTCCAAACTTCTTAACCTGGGCCGTGTACATCGGAGATGCTTCCTGTATGACTGAAAAGCCCTTATTTGACTAGCCTCAGCTGATCGAAATGTGATCATGAGCTACAGCACGTTATAAAACTTGTTAAAATTCCTTTTCCACTAGTGCAGGGGTTATCTGAACGTGGTAAAGCTTGATTTGGGTCACAAAATCAGAGAGATAATCTTTTGCATTAGTTCAGATTGCTTATGACCTATTTTGAAAACTATTTGGTATTATTTGGTTTAGAAAATACCATTCACTATTTGATTTGGTATTTTTTATACCATTTCATCCCTACTATAAACAGTTATCTACAGCTACAAGTTAATAGTGCATTAGCTAATAGTAAAACTTAGCTAAAAATAGTCCAATCCGACTTACAGCTAACCACACGGCTATGGCATCCCGACTGTTAAATCGCGCGAAAAAAAATCAATAAAAAACAAACTAACACAATAAAAAATATATCCAACCCTTTCGAAATCAGGCCTTTATAACAAGAGCAGC